>JASDQU010740017.1:16276-26397 GCA_032191745.1 Picea mariana
TAGTATCACTTTATGTGCTTGACACATGAAACCTTTAATCCATAAGTTATATTAAGTCTTTATTTTTTTAATATATATGGCTATGGGGATGAAGTTAGTGTTGTCATTACTGAATATAATTGTTTGTGAGAAATCCATGGTACAATCTTTGTTGGGACAGGGGTTGATCATTGGTGCAGTGTTGAAATGCTGAAACCTTTATCGGTTATCCCAGTTTGGAGATTATCGATTATACAAAACTTTGAAAATGCTCTTTTATTGAACAATGGAGGTATATTATTACATATAAGTCTTAGGGTTGGTGGTAGAAAATGAAGTAGTGGTTCATGGGTGTATGAGTTATGGTGAATGACAATAAATTAATGAGAGATGATGAAGAAGTATTTAGTTTAAAAATTACTAAGTTCATGTACTTGAATTTGGACTAGGAGGATGTAGGAAATGAAGTGGTAGAAGTTTCATAACATCACATCATCTAGTATATAATGATAAGTATTTTATGGGTTAAGATTTAATCACATGTAAATGGGAATATGGTTCTATGACTTTGTTTAGGCATGTGTACCTCTAGTTTGTTGCATCACAAATGTAAGGTCTAGACATAAATATAGTGACATAATTAAGTGGGGATCATAGGATTTATCCTATGAAGACTGAAGACATCACCAAATGGATAAATCCCACCAATGTATTTATGGTAGTAGCACAATACCTTCAAAATTCAATATCATTTTTAGCTATGGTTACACCAATCCATATTATAACAAGAAGGGCATGGGTTTCAAACTAGGAAATAATTAGTAGAAATGTTTTGAATGATTGATATGAAAGATTAGTCAAGCACTAGTTCTTACATTTCCTACTTTTCAAAAGTCCTTCAAAGTGATGATAGATGTAACATGGTATAATATGGGATAAGTAGTAATTTAAAGAGGTATGGCATTTTTCTATTATTCCTAATCATCTCATGGAGTAGTCCTAAACAACACCACATATGAAAAGGAGCTCTATTCCCTAGCGTGATATGTTGAGATATGAAAGAATTATCTAATGGGAAAGGAGAACAACATCCACATCAATCACTATCCTTTGAAATATTTGTAGGCCTAGAGTAAGCTTCAACAAGAAATACATTAAAGATAGATGTCATTTTTACAACAATTTCATCTTGTTATCATGTATAACAAGGGAAATATTAACATGTTGGAAGACATTCTATTAAGGACATCTCCACCCTCGTTTACAAATTTGGGTACTCATATGTACATGGATCCTTTAACCCATTGTGCATACAAAGAGGAAATACACAAGGTGAGGACTCCACAAATATATTTTAACATCTACAATGCCTAAGTCATGAAGAAGAATGTTGCAACAAGGATGACTACCATCTCCAATATGGATTTGTCTACAAGTTAGATAAGATTCGTGCACCTAAAGGTAAGAGAGAAGAACCAATAAGATAACCTCGTACATCCAAAGTTATAGATCATTTTTGTGGTAGGAAAATAACATCCAAATTGTAGAGGTATGTGTACTAGCCTCGAATACAAGAAGATATAGCTCGATTCATAAGATGATGCATATTAGCCTAGAATACAAGAAGAGATATCTCCATTTTTAATATGATGCATATGTTATTTGCACCAATAAGAACATAAATATGAAGCAAGTTCTATATCACCCTTTCCCTACCTACTAGGCTATGGGAAAGTATCTCCATGGATTTTTTCGTTGTTTTTTTAACTAGATAGGGACATGGATATATATTTGTTGTATATGTGAATACACAAGTATATGTGAATACATAGGTGGTGTTGAATACATTGATTCATCTTTTGAGGGGTTATAATCATATGTATCGAAGAACTTGGGATACTTCCACCAACAAATCCCCTTTTGAAACTTGTTTTGGATATTTACACATTCACCTTTAGATGTGGTATATGGAAAACATGGAAGAGGGAATGAAGATATCATAGAAGAAGCACTAATTGTTAAAAAATTCATCTATGATATCAAGGATATCCATTTTCATATATATGAGATGATGAAGAAATCCTAGGAGAAGTATAAGGCTAAGCATGAACAACACTAATTTGAGAAGGAATTCAATGTAGGAGACGAAGTATGGTTGCACCCAGATATATAGAAGTTGTAGGGACATGATAATAAAATAAAGGCTCTACAACATGGTCCTTTTGAAGTGTTGGAACATGTAGGTGATCATTTCTACCAACTCATTCTACCTCGATAAATTCACACTTAATTGTTATGAATGGTGAGATATGAAGGTATATGAGCCATCCATTCTTAGTGATGAAAATAAGGGGAAATTATTTCATACCATAGTGAACATAACAATAGAAGCCAAACCAAAGTTATTATATGATACAATTTTGCAAAAGAAACCAAAATAACAAGACATAGGAAATAAGACCTCTGGTAGGTTGGACTAAGAGATGATAAATTTCTATAAAAGACAAGTGATAATCTACATAAAAAGTTGAGGAAACATTTCCTCATATCCTTCATTAAAATGTTTTTGGCACCAAAATCCTCCCAAAATGGGGAGATATGATCTGAAATAGATCACTATATAATTTTTCATCCATTTTGGTACTTTCTAGAGTGGAAAATAAAATCGATGGACTTGTTGGGCCCATCTCAAGTAAAGCCAATTTCAAGTATCCTATGGGACAATATCCAATTCTATAGGGACAACCAATATGGCATATTATTTTGGTTGGATGATCAAGTCTTGTCTTGGTTGTAGTTTAAGAGGGTCTTTAATATTTTTGGGATACTATTTTCATTTCGAATTAGTCCCACAAAAATATTTGGGGAGTAGATATACCAAGGGTTGAAGAAAAAATCAATAAATTGATCACAAAACACATGAATGTAGATAAATTATATTTACAATTTCAACCAAAATCTTGGTTGCTACACATGCTTACTACTCCTCCTATTGGGTCTATTCTATTATTGGTTATCAAATATAAAAAATTCTTCTTTGTAGTATCATGTGACCCAAATTTATGGGAACAAGTGTTTCATAGAGTAAATTGTAACCCATGTTGTAATCACAAGACTTTAGAGGAAGGTGGATCAGACATATCCATCCAAAAGAGATAGGACTAAAAGTATACTATGCTTTAAAAGTATTATTCAATAATGGATAGAAATAATACATGGAAAGTCCTAATTAAAAGTTCTATAGTAAAATTGCTAAATTTCTTGGAAAGACATGAATATCCAAACCCTCTTAATTACCCCACATCATGTTGAAGGATAAGGTACATTTTTGTTAAAATTATATGTAAGATTTTGGAGGTTGTCAAACTTGAGGTTTAGTGGAAAGGTGACATGCTAAAAAACAAGTACTTTCTTTAATAATCATTCCATTTGGTGGCAACAAATGAATAAGTAATTTCAATCTTCCTAAAAGAGGAATAACAAATACCCAAGCTAGACAAATAAATTTTGGAGCATGTAAAGATCTTAATCCTTCATAATGGATTCACTATGATAGGGATGTACACTCCTCTTGTAACATGGAGAGAATAAATAAGGTATTGTGTTAAGGATTCAAGAAATATAAGCATGATGATGGTTACAAATAGTTGTTTACAAATACACCAAAGCTCAATAAATAATTAAGACTCAATTAAAAGGAAAATTATGGCCATATAGATTCAAAACTATGTAGAAGTCCGTTGTTAAGCTAACTATTTATTTGTGACTATCCTTACAGGGCTAGCCCCCTAAACCATAGTCTCAAACACTTGGAAGTATCCCAATTGAAAAGTTATCTATATGGAGAAAAGGAAATATAAAATATATTTTCTAGTTTTCAAGTCATGTCAAATTATCCTTTTCTGGGATTTACATAGACCTTTTTCCTTCCCCTATATCTTATAAATCCACCGCATTGAAGCCTTATTAGAGTATAATTTTTTTTCTTAATTTTAAAGTGAAAAAATAAGCTTTTCTTTAAAAAAAAAATCTAGCATAGTAAATATTTTACCTAATATAATAACTCCTTGCTTAATTTACAAATTAGATTATATACTAAATACAAAAATTGCTTTGTGACAATTTTCATTTGCAAATTACATTACATACTAAATATGAAAATTGAGATAACACCTATGTCATGCAATTATAAGATAATTAGAAATTTCATATAAATAAAATAATTCCATATTTTTTCAAAATTCAAAGTTTAAGCATATATATTTGCAAAACTTTTATTGATTTTTCCATATAATCAATTTATATAACATTACTACTCAGTTAAATGAACCAAAATTTCTTTAAATTTTATTTGTATACATAAAAACTAGTGCGACAAGACTGTGATGCATGTAAGAAAACGCGTCTGTGTGAAATCGTCAACGTGAGTTGGATTTGATGGGCATTTGGCGCCTACTACACCAACTCCCAAACCTAGTCGGTTCCAGGATTTAAATAAAATTGTCAACTATTAAAAATATTTATAAAAAAAAAAAATTTAAAATTAAAATTCCCTATAACCAAGTCTCCTCAAAATCGATTACCATTGACAAGTGTACAATACTTCACTCATAACACAATTTTTCCCGCATCACCAGCGGCCTCAACGACCTCCACAAGTTCTCCACCGATAATGCCTACGTTTAGTCTTCATAATCGCTTGACTTCTCCACCGATCCTGCCTACGTTTCGTTTTCATAATCGTTGTGATCGAATCGTCCATATTTTTCACACGAAGGAGATTTTCTCGGGCAAAATTACACGAAGGAGTAAGAGCGTTTTTAAGACTTTAATTTAGTCCATAATTACATTATTGTTTATGGATATGTTAATTAATATTTTTTTAACAATTTATTAAAAAAATTTGTTTTTTTTTTGTTTCTCAACAGTAATTTACTTATATTATTGAAATAGAAAATTTATAACAAAATTTTACTCTTGTTGGCATGCTACTGGGAAGACTAGACCAACATCAATGAAGAACACTATCAATCCAAATTGTTTGCTTCAAGTTTTTAATCAAAAACAAAATAACAACCCAATAAACTAACCCAAATTGTTTGCTTCAAGTTTTTAATCAAAAACAAAATAACAACCCAATAAACTATAACCAGATGACTATCTATTCTAGAATTATCCTTTACTGGATTGCAAACAAAACTATCAAGAAAAGATTGAGAATAGGGCATTTAAGACATATGAGGGAGAGGGGGCCCACGTGACACCTTTGGGTTGTCCAAAACCTAAAAGGATGTCACGTCGCTATGTTGGATGTCACCTTGGTGAGCTTGCATCCGTGACCCCTTTGTTGGATGGCTTCTTGTTGGAGCTTCTTGGACATCAATATCCTCTTCGGTTATTCTAAGGCATTCCTAGAATGATGCTTCAGTGTAAGAAGGGTTCCATTTTTGATATACACGATATTTTTTTTCTCAAAACACCAAGGTTTGCCAGTTTGTCGACAAGTTTGTTGGGACACGAGAGACGTGCCGATGAATAATATTTGCGATGCCTTGAAGGAGGGTATTAATGTTTTCAATTGAGCTCTCCAGGTGCCAACAAGTTGTGTCCTTAGGGCCTAGAGTTTTGTATTGAATTTTTCTCAGCATATTCATGACCATGACCAAATCTTCTTCTGCCAACAATTTGTGGAATCATTTGTGCTTGGCATTTGCAAACCCTTTTCTAGCGCACATAGTTTGACAATGTTATTGTGCTGTGGCCCATGAAGCTGGCATAGATCTAGATGATTTTTCCTTTGGTGTTTCTTAAGAGCCTTCTCAATCCCTCCTGGCCTAGATTCCCTTTGGATGCGTCATTGAAATTACGATTTAGGAGTGGAACTGTAATGTCCCCAAGGCCTAGCCCTATTGTAAATCTTGTTTATAAAATGAATTGTAAATACATTTTATAGGCTGGTGAGCCGAGTTTATATAAGTTAGTGGGCTTATGTGATTGCTAGGCTAGAGAGCCTAAGTGTTGAAGGCCAAGAGCCTGATTTTCTACCTATATTTATGTGGAACGGTAATAAAATATAAACACCTCCGCGTGCAGACTGACCACGATGAATGAGTGATGGGGGACTAAGCTTCCACAGAGTGGGCAAGGGTTTAGGCGCTGGAAGGTGGGAAGAGGGGCTAAGTGTTGAGCCTAAGGGCTTAGGTCCTTGGGGAATAATATTAAAATATTATTCCAAAAGACATGTGAATATTATGTTTTATCCTAACTTTCTTTTGGAAAGACAAGCAACTTCCAAATGGAAGGAACACATGCTGAAAGAATGCATGCAGTTTCGTGGGTGACAAGTGTCAACCCAAGCCCATGCAAATAAAACAGCTGAGATGAGTCGTGGTGGGGGTTCCTCCACCATTCGACCCTTGACTGCCTAGGCGTGAACCCGTCCGACCTCTGGAAGAGCCCCATGCATCTTCTAAACCGTACGTCTCGTCCGACCCCTGCAAGAGACCTCATGCAATTCTAAAACCGTGGGAAAATTCTGTGTCAATTTCGGGGATAGCCTGTGTTGATTTCTGGAAAGCCAAGACATCCTCTATCTAAATCGATCGAGCCTGCGTGTAGAATCTCTATTCCCAAGCCATAACCGTGAGACCATCTTGTCATTGCCTGAGCCTGTTGGAAAGCCCATGTCTGTTTTCCTCGTTGGCTGTTGTGGCCACGCAGTGCTGGACTTCGTGTGGCTTGTTGGCCAGTTTGTACAACACTCTCTCCAGGTGAGAGAGGTGATTGAAGTTGGATGAACAGGTTGCTTGGCCTGTGAGCAACTCTCTCCAGGTGAGGGAGTGCGCAGAGGAAGGAGAGAACTCCTAGAAGGAACCCTATAGCTGCCACAGAGCTTGGAGACTTCCGGTCCGGTCTGTTGCTGAAACCCAAGGCAAGGGACGTTAGTAGTCAAAGGACTATCTGGGTGACAAAGAAGGTGTATACTCCTGGGGTGGAACAAGCATGTGGGGAAGAAGAGTTTGTGGGCAATGAGTATGAGTGGTTCCTGGGAGAGAATTCCTTCCTTGTGACTATGTGTTTTCCCTGTAACCTCGGCCTAGCCTAGGATTCCTTGCCTTGGGGTTGGAGCTTAGTCCCAGCTCAGGGGTGACCCACTAATGAGCTTGATGAGCAGTGTGGTCTAAGGCTGGGAGGTTCGTGGAAGGCCTGGACCTGGTTGGTGGAAGTACCACCGTTTCAAGATAAGTACCAGATGATGTTTTAATTACTTTTCTGCATGTTTGTGTATTTATATTATCATGTATTCTATTGTGTAAACGATTTAATGTGAAAGCCATTGATTATTTATAATAGTAGTAATTCTTATGGTTACTCTGAGTTTAATGTGTTTAACCTATTTTAAATGCATGCCTTATATATAATTAAGCATGAGATTGTTTTTCCGCGAAGTAGTGCCTGCCCGGACAGTAATGTGGTGTTACAGTTTGGTATCAGAGCGTTACTGTAAGAAAGGGTGTTAAATTTTGGTATCAGAGAATTACTGTAAGAAAGGGTGTTATAGTTTCGTATCAGAGCCAAGGTTTCGACGCTCAGCCTAGATGGTCCAGTTGAGAGGTCTTTGGACCAAGGGTTTGAAGAGAAATTGTGTCTGGAGGACCAATTTCAGACCTTTGAATGCTCCTGAGTGTCAAGGAGTTACTTGACAGTGTTACCAAGCTCAGGGGGTGTAGCGTTGTTATGAAACTGTAGTTGGGTTGGCATCTGGCCACAGGGAGAGAGGACTCCACACCCAAAGTGTGGGAGCCATAGGATCTGTTCAATAAAAAGGAGAACCCTTGTGACCGCCAGATATGGAAAATGTGCACAGGGTTTAAAAACCCTTTTGAGTTGCACAGGAACGTGGAAATCGCGATACGTGAAATCCTGAATTCGTCGGGACTATCCATCGGAGGGAACACGTGGCTACCGGATGGCGTTTCGACACCTGGGAAACCAAAAGGAAAGAACCTTGTTTTCGCAAATCACGAAATAGAAAAACTCGAAATTTCAAAACGATCTACACCATAGATCGTATGATAGAAACTTGATCGTTGGATCAAGTGGAGGGGTAGATAGTAATTTCAGGATTTTGGTAAATAGAAGTTCGAGAGGTGTGGATGCACGAACTCTCGATGCCCAAAACCCCGAAACACCGAAAGGATCTGGGCTGTAGATTTGAGAAAGGTCTAATCGTTGGATTTCACTTGGAATGGATGTGGACACATGGGTGTCTACCACGTGCCAATGGGACAAAATAAAAGTGAGCATGGTGGGACCCGATGATGTCACCATAGATAACATGGACCCTCCTAAGGACGCCACTCACCACTGTAGATGTGGAGACAGTTGTGCTATGTGGGCCTGGAGGGTAAAGTAAATCAGGATTTCAGGATTCGCAAAGGAGGAGCATGAGGGCTCAACACTCCAACTCACAAAGTTGGGAGTTGCGAGAGGTGGTAGCACGTAGCCCTAGTTGACAGCTATATGCAGTAGGCACTAACAAGGAGGGAGCCATACCCGTATCGCATCTCAGGTATCAACGTCTGGAGGAAGAAGAGTCGAGGGTCTTCAACTTGTGAGATCGTGAAGTTGTGAAAGGTGCCTTTGGTTACGAGGGTAGGGAGAAAGAGGGAGCTATCACCTGAAAGTGAGTATGAGAGTCTCGTGGACCAAGACCCCGAAACCATAAGTCCCAGAATTTGCAGAGCCAAACAGAGCTCAAAAAACTTAATGGAATCGAAATATTTTTCTTGTTCATGTTGGTTTATGAGTGTTGTAAGTTTCTTGAAGGTTTAAGGGCTTAACAAACTTTGGTTGATTGCACATTCTGTGTGTAGAGTTCAATGAGTGTTAGGTCAATTGTGAATCTACGCTGAGTATAGAAATGGAAAAGGTATAGATTGCCTCCGAAATAGAGGACAAAAGGGTAGGAAGGGATGTCAACTTGGTAGTCGAAGGATCAAACTCTAATGGGCATGAAAAAGAGATGGATAAGGAAGGACATATGATGAAACTCATTGAAATATTGTAGAAAGATGCCCAGGCTCATCGAGCTGATAGCCGAAAGTTCATGAGGGTCAGTGATCAACAGGGAGAATTCAACTTAAAAATGTTGAAGAACCCGGAAATAATAGAAAGGAAGTTGGAGAAGAGGAGTGGCTCAAGAAAGATAGAGAGTCGCAGGACCCCTGAGAGAAGAAGAAGATCGAGGAGTGATAACAGACATCATCGTTGCTCCCCAAATCATTCCAGTAGGGAAGCGCACAGTAGTTCAAGCCCGTCCCTTACTAGAAAACACCGAACGTCTGGAAGGGATGAATTGAAAGGAGAGATGAACAAGACCAAGCCTCCAACGTTCGATGGATAACATAAGAAGGAGGAAGATGCCGAAACATGGTTGCTAGGCATGAGGAAATATTTACAATTGCAGAATTATTCCCCTCATGCAGAAGGAAGAATTGCGATGTATCAACTAAAGGGAAAAGAATCCATGTGGTGGGATCTGTTTGTGCAAGTGCAACACATTAGAGAAAGATATCTCTTGGAAAGAGTTCAAGAGGTATTTTGAGAAGAAATACCTAACCAAAAGGTACTATGACAGAATGATGAAGGAGTTCTTTGAACTCAAGTTGGCCAGCATGACCATCGATGAATACGAACGAAGGTTTTTGGAACTACTAAAGTATGTTCTGTTCATCAAAGATGAGGTTGTTAAGATTCAGAGATATTTGAGTGGATTGCCACCTTCTATTGGTGACAGGATTTAGTATGATGATCCTAAGAATACAGAAGAAACAATAAGAAGGGATAAATGATTATATGAACAACAAAGAGAAAAGCCTCCTTTTTGGAAGGCTTGGGATGATCAGAAGAAGTTCAGGAAAGAGCAGAGGCAGAAGGGAAACAAGACTCTCTTTTTCAAAAACAGTCCTCAGGGACAACCATCTTTTAGAGAGCCTAGGAAGGCTGAAGTGGGTGAGAAAATTCCCAGACCACCACCTATGGAGTGTTGGGGCTATAAAGGGAACCATAGGTACAGGGACTTCCCCCACATAAAAGATAAAGCAAGAATCGTCCACAATGTTTAGCAAGCTAAAACAGTG
>JASDQU010740017.1:30734-47535 GCA_032191745.1 Picea mariana
AGTTTGGTTTAAGGAGACGACATCCCATTAAAACATATTATATATATAATTCAATGTATGGAAAATGAAACTGCATAGCTCATTAAAATACACTTATCATTGTCATTATATTTAAATTTGTGAAGAACTACATTTATGTATTAAGGAAAGCCTACATTTATGTATCAAGGCAAACGCCATGGTTGATTCCAGATATCATTATATCCAAAAGCTCAATAGTGATTCAATGCATAATATATTTTCAATCAGCCAAGAAATAAAACATGAGTATTTTTCTCATCAAGTAATACGTCAATCCATTGGTCACGACTTCAACGAAAACTGTAAAACTTTTCCACCCAGAATAATGTATAATGTATTTTTAATCAGCCAAGAAATAAAACATGAGTATTTTTCTCATCAAGTAAAACATCAATCCATTGGTCACGACTTCGACTTCAAAGAAAACTGGAAAACTTTTCCACCCAGAAGAAAGCTGGTTGATCTGCATTTAATGCTACAAGCAACCATTCTTCGTACTTGTCGAGGCTTTTACGATGTTCAGGACCACTGTTCACGCCTGGAAAGATAGAGTAAAGAGTTAATCATTGCAAAAATAAATTGAGTAGTGCGGTGATAATTCATCTATAAAAATTTGGTTAAAAAAAGTCTTGAAGCATAGAAATGTTAGAAATGTTATCATGTTTAATTATGTTTGATATGTAAATCCAGGATTACAACACAAGATTGGCCCTAACAGTTCTCCAAAATTTTTCATTAATTTGGAATATCGTATATAATTTTTCTTTCACATATGATATATGACCCGATTCAACGATTTGTACATCGTTCCCTCCAAACATATTAACTTTTCCATCGACAGAGGGAACAAGGGCCTCTTTTGTGGGCCCTCGTCTGGACACCGGGTTGCCAAACCACTTATGGAAGATTGGATCAAACAAGTATACACGACTATGGATAGATGGGCCTGTTCTATCACAACGTATAACATATAGATTATGGTCCAAGACTGAAATGTACAATTGTCCACCTTGTAAGGAAACATTGCTCAAAAGCATTCGACTTCCACCTCGTAGTCGCTTCTCCTAACCGTTCTCCTACTCCTCAAGATTGGCCCTAACCATTCTCCTATTCCTCCTAAGCTCTAAAAATTGATTTTAGATCCCCTCACGATAGTCTCTTTTGAGAAAATTTAGGGTTTGAAGAATTTAGAGTTTTGAGTTATGTTCTGTCAAAATTTAAGGTTTGAATAGTTCCAGGTTTTTGCTTGTGCTCGGATTGGATTCTTGGATAATTTCATTTATTAATGATACATGCTTAATTCACTGGAATACCAATGTGTAATGTCTTCTTGCTACTCCGTAATGCTATGTCTTCTCTGGAATACCAATGTGTAATGTCTTCTTGATACTCCGTAATGATACATGCCATGTTTTTTATTTGAAAAAAAAACAAAAGACTTGTTATAAAATCTGAAGGGCTCAAAGCGCATTAACAGAACAATATTTTTTTCATTGTAGTGTTTATATTAAAGGGCCAAAGGCATTTAACTTAAAAATTAAGAACTCTCAGGTTGTATTATAGCTATCAACACACCTCAATGTGTTTGTAGAAATCAACAATCGTTTCCTCTCTCCTCTCATGATCAATAACTATGTTCAGTCTCAGAAGGTTAAGTAACAATTTAGGATTCTTTGAAAATATTGCAGGTTGATTGTCGATACACAGATTCATTAATTGAATTCATATAAACATGAGTACTGAATAAAGGCACAGGTGGAGTCAGCTCTTAAATGTAAATGCATTAAGCATATCAATTTCAAAGGAAACAGATATCATCATACCTCAATGTATTTGCACTCTTTCCCAGTGACAATTAGTGATCAACCACCTGTGTGTTTTCTTGATGCACAATAGATCGCTCGGATCCTGCCCCTGAGAGAATGTGATCAATAATGACTGTAGGAGAGCCCCATATATCCTACAGCCTGTTGTTTTACCCATGAACATGACAAGAGAAATAAAGAAGTCTTCACCAACTGCATATATTCGCCATAGTCACCTTCTAATCTTCGCACCTCTGCACCAATCT
The DNA here is from genome assembly GCA_032191745.1 of Picea mariana. NCBI lineage: Eukaryota > Viridiplantae > Streptophyta > Pinopsida > Pinales > Pinaceae > Picea > Picea mariana. Next base: position 32,827 of record JASDQU010740017.1, read on the forward strand.
GTCATTACCGAGCAATGGCATGTAGCTTGCAGTTTTACCAAATAAACAAAAATAAATAGGGTTTACATTATTATTAATAGGGTTATTTCTTTAACCGTACAAAGAATATATCCATGAAAAAGAAACACATTGTTCGCAAGAAACAAAGAAAGATTACCCATAATGTTACCCATAATGTTACAGTGACAATACTTACATTATTAATAGGGTTGTTCCTTTAACCGTACAAAGAATATATGCATGAAAAAGAAATACATCTTTCGCAAGAAACAAAGCAAGATTACCCATAATGTTACAATGATAATACTTTGTTCTGAACATGGTTTGGTTTGGTTTAATAGAAGAAGCATACTGACATGTTTCCCTACGCATTTAGGGAAAATGAATACATTAATATATATATATATATATATTGAAATGAAAACCTAAGGTGAAATCTAAATGCCAAGAAATGAAAACTAAAAAAATAATACATTAATATATACATTGAAAACCTAAAGTGAAATCTAAATGCCAAGAAATGAAAATTAAAAAAAATATGAACACATTAATATATACATTGAAATGAAAAACTCAGTTAAAATCCAAACTCCAAGAAATGAAAAATTAAAGTAAAATCTAAACGCCAAGCTATACGGGGCATCCAACATTACTGCACCAGGTAATCCACTTCGGCTAATCCACTCCTCTCCCTCTCTCTCTTGGCATAGTGAAAGGGTGGCTACATAAATGTTTACTGTAACACATGGCACGTTCGTGGCATTAGAATTAATGAAATGACCAAGTCGTAAAAAAAGAAAAAGTAAATCTTAAGCGGTTTCTCTCCACTTGTCTCTACGCCATGTTAATTCCCTATATAATTACAACGGCTATTCCACTCGTCTCCCTTGCTCTCGTGGCATAGTGAAAGGGTGGCTACATAAATGTTTACTGTAACACATGTAGCGTTAGAATTTATGAAACCTTTTTTAAAAAAAAATAAATCTTAAATGGTTGCTCATGGTTGTTCTCCACTTGTCTCTACGCTCCGTGTTAATTCTTATATAATTATAAGATAATTACAATAGACACAATTGTAAAATGTAAAAAATTAATAATGTAAATGTAAATGTTAAAATTAAAGTAATGTGTGGATTTGTTAATCATGGTTCGTGGCAATTGATCAGTAGATTAAAAGTGAGTTAATTAATCAATATATAAAGTGAGTTGATTTAGATGAATATATAAATGCAGGAGAGTTAATTAATCAAATATCATTCATTTATTTGGAAGTAAGACGAAGAATATGCCAGCACCTTCAATTCCTCACCATTAGATCAAATTTTATAATTAAAAGGATAATTAATCGAGAAATTCCAATAGGGGGACGCCTATCGACGTAATTAATGCTATGTACAAACTGAGGTTGGACATTTGTAATGCGTGGATCAGTGTTGTAGAGACCCTCGCAGGTTGTTTGGGTTTGATTACCTGCGATCGAATATGGCCCCGCACCATTGAATCTCCCTTTGGATGTTATATAAAACATAAAATTCGTAGAAAATTCTTGAACGATGTGAAGGTCATAATAAGGCCTCAAACTTTTAAACCAATGTCAGGTTAAAGAAATAAGCTATTTTATATATTAAAAAATAAAAAATTGTATTTCTTATGTAGAACATTAGGTTTTCTATGAAATTTTTTTAAGTCAATGAAAATTAATGTCAAATCAATAGCAAACTCATTGCTACAGTCCTGCTTTGGCAGGGACTAATAAATTGGAGATCACAATGCTATAATGCTATAAAATGTTGAAAAGCCAAATGCATCCAACATATCTGCATTTATCTATATACCAGATACATGAGCTTCAACACAATTACAGTTTTGCAGTTATATCAATATGACCATAACAAAATGGACATAAGAGAATCATTTTAACCATATTGCAATGAATCTATATTGAAACCAAAGCTTTTACACATAATTAACACATTTTTTTTTATTCAAGTTGAATATTAGTTTTTACATTCATCCTAACTTAGGATATATATTATATTAACTTAAGATATATATATATATTATGTATCTATTTTCCTCAAATTTTGATCCTCTTACACATGATAAATTCAGAATTCAAAATAAATCTACACTGTGACATTTACAATTATGTTAGTGTTACTTAAAGGTTGGATATAGAAGAGATTGATTATCATCTGGGTGACATCTGAAGCTGAACATGTGGAATGCATCTTTCAAAAAAGACACGGAAGCCCAATGTATGATTATTGATGAGCGGTCATGCTTCACACATTCTGTGAATAAAGGGTCATGCACTATAAATCTTCTAACAGATGTTGGAGAGAAACATAGCCCCCTGGAAAATCCCTTCATCTCGATTGAGAGCATTCTGGGATGTGATAAGAGATAAGGAGAAGATGCCAAACTTGCTTGATCAGTGTTCTTATTGGAGTGGGATTGTAAGATTTGTGTGCTGATCTGGTTCGAATTTCAATTTGTTTGTTTACAGACTCTTTGTTCAACTGTGGAATGTGGGTGGTTTCATATCCTAGGATTTAGTTTTTAGTTGAGACAAATCAATTAAACATAATTGTTTGGTTAGAGGTCCATTTATTGCATCTAATTGCTGTAAGCCATATAAGTTGATAGATTAACAAGGTTGAGGGGTTGGATTGATGCACATGTTGGCTGTTGCAATTTTACCTTGAACATAATAAACGGAATTTTATTGCTCCGTCAATGTTTTCCTTATGAAGAATTTTACTACATAAATTTGGTGTTCATTCTTGTGTGATTGTTTTTTATGTATATTTAATTAATTACTGCTAATTTCACAGATTTAGCTTCAGCTGTACAACACTCCTCAGCCTAGTCAATGGGAGTTCATTGTCTTGAAATCCATTGGCATGGTTCTATAGCTTGTCGATTGATTATGTGCAATGAATCCATCAGTTTCTTGCTCTACTCAAGACTAGTAAGGATTAGAGGGACTGTTCATGTCAGGGTGATCTTCTATTGCATGGCATCATGGTGTGCTCCATATGTGACTTATGCATGGGACAACTCACAGATAAAATAGAGAAGGATGGCTAAGTGATAAATCAACAAAGTAGCCACTTAGTAGGAAGTTTGTGATGACACTGATTCATTGGCGAAGAAGCACTGCGGTGTCACGCTGCCAACAGAAAATGAGAATTCGGTAATTTGATCTTGCATATGTTGAGGTGAGAAGTCCAAGATCTATTCTAGCTGATTGAGTGATCAATTGGCTATGGGAATCTAGGCTCCATGCTAATGGTGGTCACATACACGACTTATCTTATAGTATCACTTTATGTGCTTGACACATGAAACCTTTAATCCATAAGTTATATTAAGTCTTTTTTTAATATATATGGCTATGGGGATGAAGTTAGTGTTATCATTACTGAATATAATTGTTTGTGAGAAATCCATGGTACAATCTTTGTTGGGATAGGGGTTGATCATTGGTGTAGTGCTGAAATGTTGAAACCTTTACGGGTTATCCCAGTTTGGAGATTATCGATTATAGAAAACTTTGAAAATGCTTTTTTATTAAACAATGGAGGTATATTATTACACATAAGTCTTAGGGTTGGTGGTAGAAAATGAAGTAGTGGTTCATGCGTGTATGAGTTATGGTGAATGACAATAAATTAATGAGAGATGATGAAGAAGTATTTAGCTTAAAAAGTACTTAGTTCATGTACTTGAATTTGGACTAGGAGGATGTAGAAAATGAAGTGGTAGAAGTTTCATAACATCACATCATCTAGTATATAATGATAAGTATTTTATGGGTTAAGATTTAATCACATGTAAATGGGAATATGGTTCTATGACTTTGTTTAGGCATGTGTACCTCTAGTTTGTTGCATCACCAATGTAAGGTCTAGACATAAATATAGGTGACATAATTAAGTGGGGATCATAGGATTTATCCTATGAAGACTGAATACATCACCAAATGGATAACTCCCACCAATGTATTTATGGTAGTAGCACAATACCTTCAAAATTCAATATCATTTTTAGCTATGGTTACACCAATCCATATTATAACAAGAAGAGCATGGGTTTCAAACTAGGAAATAATTAGTAGAAATGTTTTGAATGATTGGTATGAAAGATTAGTAAAGCACTAGTTCTCGCATTTCCTACTTTTCAAAAGTCCTTCAAAGTGATGATAGATGTAACATGGTATAATATGAGATAAGTAGTAATTTAAGGAGGTATGCCATTTTTCTATTATTCTTAATCGTCTCATGGGGTAGTCCTAAACAACACCACATATGAAAAGGAGCTCTATTCCCTCGCGTGATATGTTGAGATATGAAAGAATTATCTAATGGGAAAGGAGAACAACATCCACATCAATCACTATCCTTTGAAATATTTGTAGTCCTAGAATAAGCTTCAAAAAGAAATACATTAAAGATAGATGTAATTTTTACAACAATTTCATCTTGTTATCATGTATAAGAAGGGAAATATTAACATGTTGGAAGACATTCTATTAAGGACATCTCCACCCTCGTTTACAAATTTGGGTACTCATATGTACATGGATCCTTTAACCCATTGTGCATACAAAGAGGAAATACACAAGGTGAGGACTCCACAGATATATTTTATCATCTACAATGCCTAAGTCATGAAGAAGAATGTTGCAACAAGGATGACTACCATTTCCAATATGGATTTGTCTACAAGTTAGATAAGATTTGTGCACCTAAAGGTAAGAGAGCACAACCAATAAGACAACCTCGTACCTCCAAAGTTATAGATCATTTTTGTGGTAGGAAAATAACATCCAAATTGTAGAGGTATGTGTACTAGCCTCGAATACAAGAAGATATAGCTCGATTCATAAGATGGTGCATATTAGCCTAGAATACAAGAAGAGATATCTCCATTTTTAATATGATGCATATGTTATTTGTACCAATAAAAACATAAATATGAAGCAAGTTCTATATCACCCTTTCCCTACCTACTAGGCTATGGGAAAGTATCTCCATGGATTTTTTTGTTGTTTTTTTAACTAGATAGGGACATGGATATATATTTGTTGTATATGTGAATACATAGGTGGTGTTGAATACATTGATTCATCTTTTGAGGGGTTATAATCATATGTATCGAAGAACTTGGGATACTTCCACCAACAAATCCCCTTTTGAAACTTGTTTTGGATATTTACACATTCACCTTTAGATGTGGTATATGGAAAACATGGAAGAGGGAATGAAGATATCATAGCAGAAGCACTAATTGTTAAAAAATTCATCTATGATATCAAGGATATCCATTTTCATTTATATGAGATGATTAAGAAATCCTAAGAGAAGTATAAGGCTAAGCATGAACAACACTAATTTGAGAAGGAATTCAATGTAGGAGACAAAGTATGGTTGCACCCAGATATAGAGAAGTTGTAGGGACATGATAATAAAATAAAGGCTCTACAACATGGTCCTTTTGAAGTGTTGGAACATGTAGGTGATCATTTCTACCAACTCATTCTACCTCAATAAATTCACACTTAATTGTTATGAATGGTGAGATATGAAGGTATATGAGCCATCCATTCTCAGTGATGAAAATAAGGGAAAATTGTTTCATACCATAGTGAACATAACAATAGAAGCCAAATCAAAGTTATTATATGATACAATTTTGCAAAAGAAACCAAAATAACAAGACATAGGAAATAAGACCTCTGGTAGGTTGGACTAAGAGATGATAAATTTCTATAAAAGACAAGTGATAATCTACAGAAAAAGTTGAGGAAACATTTCCTCATATCCTTCATTAAAATGTTTTTGGCATCAAAATCCTCCCAAAATGGGGAGGTATGATCTAAAATAGATCACTATATAATTTGTCATCCATTTTGGTACTTTGTAGAGTGGAAAATAAAATCAATGGACTTGTTGGGCCCATCTCAAGTAAAGTCATTTTCAAGTATCCTATGGGACAAGATCCAATTCTATAGGGACAACCAATATGGAATATTATTTTGGTTGGATGATCAAGTCTTGTCTTGGTTGTAGTTTAAGCGGGTCTTTAATATTTTTGGGATACTCTTTTCATTTTGAATTATTCCCACAAAAATATTTGCGGAGTAGATATACCAAGGGTTGAAGAAAAAATCGATAAATTGATCACAAAACACATGAATGTAGATAAATTATATTTACAATTTAGACCAAAATCTTGGTTGCTACACATGCTTACTACTCCTCCTATTGGGTCTATTCTATTATTGGTTATCAAATATAAAAAATTCTTCTTTGTAGTATCACGTGACCCAAATTTATGGGAACAAGTGTTTCATAGAGTAAATTGTATCCCTTGTTGTAATCACAAGACTTTAGAGAAAGGTGGATCAGACATATCCATCCAAAAGAGACAGACTAAAAGTATACTATGATTTAAAAGTATTATTCAATAATGGATAGAAATAATACATGGAAAGTCCTAATTAAAAGTTCTATAGTAAAACTGCTAAATTTTTTGGAAAGACGTGAATATCCAAACCCTCTTAATTACCCCACATCATGTTGAAGGATAAGGTACATTTTTGTTAAAATTATATGTAAGATTTTGGAGGTTGTCAAACTTGAGGTTTAGTGGAAAGGTGACATGCTAAAAAACAAGTACTTTCTTTAATGAGCATTCCATTTGGTGGCCACAAATGAATAAGTAATTTCAATCTTCCTAAAAGAGGAATAACAAATACCCAAACTAGACAAATAAATTTTGGAGCATGTAAAGATCTTAATCCTTCATAATGGTTTCACTATGATAGGGATGTACACTCCTCTTGTAACATGGAGAGAATAAATAAGGTATTGTGCTAAGGATTCAAAAAATATAAGCATGATTATGGTTACAAATAGTTGTTTACAAATACACTAAATCTCAATAAATAATTAAGATTCAATTAAAAGGAAAATTATGGCCATATAGATTCAAAACTATGTAGAAGTCCGTTGTTGAACTAACTATTTATTTGTGACTATCCTTAAAGGGCTAGCCCCCTAAACCATAGTCTCAAACACTTGGGAGTATCCCAATTGAAATGTTATCTATATGGAGAAAAGGAAATATAAAATATATTTTCTAGTTTTCAAGTCATGTCAAATTATCCTTTTCTGGGATTTACATAGACCCTTTTCCTTCCCCTATATCTTATAAATCCACCCCATTGAAGCCTTATTAGAGTATAATTTTTTTTCTTAATTTGAAAGTGAAAAAATAAGCTTTTCTTTAAAAAAAAGAATCTAGCATAGTAAATATTTTACCTAATATAATAACTCCTTGCTTCTTCATTTACAAATTAGATTATATACTAAATACAAAAATTGATTTGTGACAATTTTCATTTGCAAATTACATTACATACTAAATATGAAAATTGAGATAACACCTATGTCATGCAATAACAAAATCTTTACCATATAATCAGATATAAGATAATTAGAAATTTCATATAAATGAAATAATTCCATCTTTTTCAAAATTCAAAGTTTAAGCATATATATTTGCAAATTTTTTATTGATTTTTCTATATAATCAATTTATATAACATTACTACTCAGTTAAATGAACCAAAAAAAAATTAAATTTTATTTGTATACATTTGTAAAATATTTTTTAATTTTTTTATATATAAATTTAAATCAAAGTTTCTTTAAATTTTATTTATATACATTTGTAAAATATTTTTTATTTTTTTATATATAAATTTGTTGCGAAACATTAATGCTTAATGTACTCTAAACTTTATTTGTATGCATTAAAATATTTTTTAATTTTTTTACATATAAATTTCTTGTGAAACATTATTGCTTAGTGTAAACTAAACCTTCTTTATATAAGTTACTGGTGAAACATTATTGCCTAATGTATGTAGTGGATATATGTTAAACCATAGACACACAGGCTAATGAAAAACTAGTGCGACAAGACTGTGATGCATGTAAGAAAACGCGTCTGTGTGAAATCGTCAACGTGAGTTGGATTTGATGGGCATTTGGCGCCTACTACACCAACTCCCAAACCTAGTCGGTTCCAGGATTTAAATAAAATTGTCAACTATTAAAAATATTTATAAAATAAAAAAAAAAAATTAAAATTAAAATTCCCTATAACCAAGTCTCTTCAAAATCGATTACCATTGACAAGTGTACAATACTTCACCCATAACACAATTTTTCCCGCATCACCAGCGGCCTCAACGACCTCCACAAGTTCTCCACCGATAATGCCTACGTTTAGTCTTCATAATCGCTTGAGTTCTCCACCGATCCTGCCTACGTTTCGTCTTCATAATCGTTGTGATCGAATCGTCCATATTTTTCACACGAAGGAGATTTTCTTGGGCAAAATTTCCGTGGATTCCTGGACCATTGCAGCTCATCACAATATTTATTTCCAGGTATGAGAGAGATGACATCAGTCACAATAATACAAACTACAAGCATAATAATACTAATAATAATAATTAATTTTTAAGGTCATGGTCAAGCCAGCACATCAAATTGGTTTGTGTATGAGACCCTCTTGTTTGTGGGACAAGGGACCCCCTTCTCCTCAACGATTTGACTGGTAAAGTCTATGAAAGTATATATACCCTATCCCCTCTAGATTTGAATATGTGACCTCTTAAGAAGAAACACATGTTCTTAACCATTAGGCCCACTAATATAAATCACAACTTGTATTTAATTATTTAATACGAAAATCAAACTTAAATCAAAATTTTAAGAACAAACCTTGGCTTAAAAGCATGGTATTACAATGCTGAAATAGAGAGTTTGTCTTTAAAATTAATAATTATTTTTTGCTAAAGTAAAGGTTGACTGAAGCTGCTTAGCAGATTTGTTTGTAAGTGCATTTTGTTTCAAAAAATAACACCCATTACTGAAGATAGAAGTGTGTTTTTCTCAATTAGTGGGTTAGTTGGACCAATAATTTTAATTCATATTAATTGAATAATTTCAAGATAATAATAAACCAAAATATAAAAGTAAATAAAATAGAAAAAAAAAATCATGTAATTAAAATAAAATAAAATATATTTATTAAAATTAATTTATAAAATTGAAATTAAATTTATTTTTAAATAATCATATATCTAATCAAACTAAGTTAATTTTAATACATATTAAAAGTATAATTAATTAAATTTCAAATTAAATTAATTTATTTATAAAAATTTTAATTTGATAACATAAAACATGTAATCATATTAATATTAGCTAATAAGCATAAGTCATGGCATCCAATTGAGTTTTTAAAGAAATATAGTAAGAAGAAAGCTTTTAAGTATCTAGGAAAAGAGATTTTAATTTAGTCCAAGTCCATAATTACATTATTGTTCATGGATATGTCATTACATTCATATTTAAGATATAGTTAATTTTTTTTTAACAATTTATTAAAGAAAATAATTATTTTTGGTTTCTCAACAATAACTTACTTATATTATTGAAATAGAAAATTTATAACAAAATTTATTCTTGTTGGCATGCCACTGGAAAGACTAGACCAATATCAATGAAGAAGACTATCAATCCAAATTGTTTGGTTCAAGTTTTTAATCAAAAACAAAATAACAATCCAATAAACTATAACTAGATGACTGGCTATTCTAGAATTGTCCTTTACTGGATTGCAAACAAAACTATCAAGAAAAGATTGGGAATAGAGCATTTAAGACATATAAGGGAGAGGGGGCCCACGTTTGTCCAAAACCTAAAAGGATGTCACGTCGCTATGTTGGATGTCACCTTGGTGAGCTTGCATGCGTGACCCTTTTGTTGGATGGCTTCTTGTTGGAGCTTCCTGGACATCAATATCCTCTTCAGTTATTCTAAGGCATTCCTAGAATGATGCTTCAGTGTGAGTAGGGTTCAATTTTTGATATACATGATCTTTTTTTCTCAAAACACCAAGGTTTGCCAGTTTGTCGACAAGTTTGTTGGGACACGAGAGACGTGCCGATGAATAATATTTGGGTTGCCTTGAAGGAGGGTATTAATGTTTTCAATTGATCTCTCCAGGTGCTAACAAGTTGCGTCCTTAGAGCCTAGGGTTTTGTATTGAATTTTTCTCAGCATATTCATGACCATGACCAAATCTCCTTCTACCAACAATTTGTGGAATCGTTTGCACTTGGCATTTGCAAACCCTTTTCTAGCGCACATAGTTTGACAATGTTATTGTGTTGTGGCCCATGGAGCTGACATAGATCTAGATAGATCTAGATGATTTTCCCTTCGGTGTTTCTTAAGATCCTTCTCAATCCCTCTTGGCCTAGATTCCCTTTGGATGCATCATCGAAATTAGGATTTAGGAGTGGAACGAACTGATTAATAAACTCGATACAATAAAAACAATGATATGAAGAATAACACAAATATCATGTGAACAATATCTTTTATTAAATAATGAAATAGGCCGAAACTGTAAAACTGCAGAACTAAAACACTTGCTCGAACGGTGGTAACTATCTCTGAGAAGAGATGTGGCTATTATGTGCATCTGTCTGAGAAGAATGGATTACAATGAGGCTCCATAGGGATTTTTGATATTACTCATGAATGCCAAAACCCTAGACATCCAAAAACCTAACCTTAGAAGGTGAAATGACAAACTTTATGTGGGCCCTATGGGTAAGTTGGGGTAATTTGGTGTTAGTTGTTCTGGGATCTCAGAGGTGTCCAATAATGGTTGAAAATATGGTTGAAGGAGGTCCAAATTGAATACTAGATGCAGACCAAGGAAGGGTGGAGTGCTGAGCTCAAAAGCATTGCTACCCACAACCATGGTGATAGTGTAAGGCCCATAACGAAGTGGACAAAGCTTTTGATGGGGCCCGGTGAGACGCTCCTTCTGCAAATGTATCCAGACTTTATCACCAACCTGAAACTAGTGTGGTACCTTGTGTTGATCATGGCGCTTCTTTTAGTTAGCATTGGATTTCTGCAAAATCTCCTAGACATGTTGGCGGATGTGCTAAATCCTCCCAATGAATCTAGTAGATTTTTCGATCATAGACTGATCAAGGGAAGATTCTTCCTGTGCAGTGGCAAGAGGAAGTGAAACATCAATGGGTCCCACGGGTTGGAATCCCAGACCCACTTGAAATGGGATATGGCCATTGGAACTATGGAGAGCCTTGTTTTAACTGTGTTGGACATATGGGAGACTCTCGACCCATGTACGTGGATGCTTAGAATTGTACATGCGCAAGATGTGCACAATCATTCGATTGACGACTTATGTTTGGCCATCGGTTTGGGGGTGGAAAGTAGTGTATTTTGTGAGCTTGATGTCCAACAGAGACCAGAGAATCGACCAAAAAGTGTTGAGGAACCTGTTGTCTCGATCAGAGATAATGGTCTGTGGTATCCCAAAGTGGACCCACACTCGTTTGAAGAAGAGCTTGGAAGTATCTGGGACTGTGACATTCTTCGATCAACGACCACAAACACGCAGTCATTTCCTTGCTTGGTGGATGGAAAGAGAGACATGTAATCCATTGAGATGGATTCCCAAGGCTTCACGAGAATAGGAAGAGGGGTGTATAAGAATTGCTTCTTGATGGTTGGCTTGGAAATGGCACAGGAAGTGCAAGATATGATATACTTGTTGATGCCCTATCGAAGTTTTGGCTAATAAGACTGTTTCTGAAGAATGACCACAATTTTCTCTATGCCAAAATTTTGTGGATGTCTAGGGTTTTGGCATTCATGAGTAATATGAAAAGGGACTTTGGACCCTCATTGTATCCCACATCTAATGCATGTAGCAGCCACATCTCTTCTCATAAATAACTACCACCATTCGAGCAAGTTTCAGTTCTGCAATTTTATAGTTTCAGTCTATTTCATTATTTAATAGAAGATATTGTTCACTGGATATTTGTGTTATTCTTATTATCTCTTTGTTTATTGTATTCAATCTGTTAATCAGTTCATTCCGCTCCTGGATCAAAACCAGTTAGATCTGACTGATAACATTTAAATTTCCAAAAATATATCAAACCTAAATCAAACGAGGTTGAAAATATCCTTTTATGTTACCACCTAGATTTGTATCCATTCACTTCTTAGTGGAACTTATTCATATCCATTCACTTGAGTGGAAGCTTATGGCTACGCTAAACTTGATCAGGAGACCTGTTTCTCGCTGGGTTACCATTTCCAACTCTTTGTTCTGATTTTTAATACCGGTTCTGTTCTGATTACCTTCTTAACATTACATTTATACTGTACTAATAATTTTGTACATTACTTAGTACATTATTAATCAATCTCATATGCATATAATTTGGATCGGTTGGGTTCAAGTCTATATGCTTACACCCTCCTACCCATTTCCCCACTAGGTTTCTTGTTTTCCAGTTCTGACAAAGTAGGAAACTAAAGTTTTTGGGCGATTTGTTGTCCAATGAATTTTTAAGCTATGTCTTAGAATTAAATTAACCTCATGAAGCATTAGGGTTTAGTATTTTCATCAAATTTGGAATGAATTGCCATTTAACAGTAAGTTGTTTATTGTCTCAGAATATTTATCCTTTTCCTTCCCTCTTTAACAGAGATAGGTATCCATCGATCCATACCATGTTATTTGTTATGAACTGTGTTAGAGTACATATTTGACTGTGTTTCATTAATAGACAAAAATATACCATGGGTTTTGAATTTTCTTTTCTCATTCGTAGGTTAAAGATTGCTTGGAGTCTCTAAATATTCACAGCTCAACTAATAGTATATTTGTAATAGAGAAAACTTCTTTCAAGAAGGTGACTACCTTCACACTCGGTTGGATCCATTGGTTTCCTGCGGAAAAGGGTTGACAACATGGGGGAATTGGATAGATCACAATCTCAATGATACAAAAACGAGAGTGTTCTTTTGTGGATTTTCTCCCATGCATTTCAGGTAATATGAACAATGTTGTGTTTCCATTCTTTAGTTTAAGGCTTGTATTCATGTTGATGTACACTTTTCAAATTTTTGTTTTCCACAAATGTCGTAATGTAGTTCACAACAGTTGAACAAGATGGACACCCTTCCGTGTAATTTTGAGACTGAGCCCATCTTGGAGGAGTCATTCGTGCAACCTTATCTTGAAAGAATGAAAATGGTAGACAAGGTGCTCTGTCGCATAAAATTTCTTATCTCTCTCCTGAACATAATCACGTTGTCGTATTTTAAGAAGGGCGCACATTCGTCTGTGTATACTCTCAGAAAGATGAAGAAGCTAATGCAGGAGTAGCGCAACCATCCCGACTAGTATGGAGATTGCATTCACTGGTGCTTGCCCGGTTTACCTGATATTTGGAACGAGTTTCTATATGCGAGCTTGGTCTTGGAGGCTTATATCCATTAAAATTTTGGAAGAAATGGTTATTCAACTCTCTGGTTGAATTCCTTCATATGGAGTTCTCAAAGAATTAATATGATTTTACTGACAAAACTTTTATTTTAAACCCTTTTACAAGTTTTATGAGTTCGTATGGATTCTATTGCATGTCAACGTAATTCCTTGTATTCAAATTCTAATAGGAGGATATTCGATCGAGCAAAATGCATAGTTTTTCATTCAAACCATAATTATGTACGAAGTTATTTTAAACATGAATTATGCTTTGTAAAACCATCTTCAAAGTTATTTTTCTTAAAGTTAGAATGTAAATCACCCGGTTGAGCAGAAATAATAAACCGAACAGAACAACAAAGTAATAGCTAATCAACCGACTCATTTGCCATAAAAAAAAAAAAAATTGGATTAGGGTTATTTTAATATTTTAGGGTTTATTAGGATTAGAGTTATATTAATTATTTGATTATATATATTATATCTATAAGATTAATTATTAATATATTGATTAAGTTATATTAAAAAAGACAATATAATATTAATTATTAATATTTGATTACATTATATATGAAGAAACTTTTTTATATAAAAGAAATTTTGACTACATTTATTATATTAGCAACAATCACTTTATAAAAGTGGTTGGCCATTAATATATTAAGACATGTTCAATGTATTAAAATGAAATATTACATTTATATAATAATAATAATAATAATATATTAATATAATACATAAATATATTATATTCATGTATATAAATTAATGATCTATTAATATGTTAATATATAAATTAATGTAATATTATAATAAAAATATATAAATTAAAATATTAATTTACATTAATGTATAATGTAATGTATAAATTAAAGTATTAATACATTACTCTAACATTTTAAATTATTAATACATTAATAATGTATTAAAAAATTAAATTAATAATGTATTAATACATTAAAGTAATATAATAACATTAATACTCTAATAATAATGTATTGTTAAAATATTAATATTTTATTAAAACATTAATATTCTAATAATAATATATTGTTAAAATATTAATTTAATAATCATATAATATTACTTTATTCGTAATATATTAATATATTACATTAAATATTAATAGTAAATAATTAATCAATACATTAATATAATGTCTAAATTAAAATATCAATAGATTAATATATATTATAATGTATTAATATAAGATGTTACTAATAGAATACATGAATTCAAAATTAATATATTATTAATGTAGAAATACATTAATAATGTATTACACTAATA
>JASDQU010740017.1:72232-82480 GCA_032191745.1 Picea mariana
TTTATATTTGTGGAAAGATATAAATATATTTTTGATAGATTCCATCATAAAAAAATTATTTCGATGAAAATTTTATTTCATTATAAAATATAAAAATAAAATAATATATACAAAGAAAACACCATGACATGAAATAATTTGTCATCTTTGTGACACTAAAATGGTTGAAAATGAAAAACACTTTCCCCTATAATGTTCTTGTATGAACACTTTAGTTGTATGAATCTATCCAAGAAAAACAATACCACGACATTGATCACAGTTACTCATAAAATGATTCAAGTTAAATATTTTAGTACAATAAATCATAATTGCTTTTAACTCATTCCTTTGTGCTTTCTTGACAATTGCAAATTGCGACACCAAAAAGAGGAATGCATAAATGCATACTCTAATTTTATATATGCTTATTCAGAAGGGATAGATTTTATAGTTCAAGATCATATGTTATCAATGTCCTTAAAAAAATTACGATTCTAAGTTTCATTCTATGTAATATATCACATCAGTTCAAGGTTCCTATATTTTTTACAAAGCATGAGTTCAAAGTTCCTATATTTTTCACAAAGAAAACACTGTTAGATTTTTTTTTAAAGCTTCACCAAACCTTACTTTTCGTAATGTGTGGGACACAAACCAACCTTTTGATGGGATGAACATGCCACCGACATTTCCATATGAAGAACAAAACAAGATGTTACAACGTGATGAACATAATAATGTTGCGTTGTGTTGAACATACTAACGTTAGATAATGACAAACATAGTAACGTTGCAATCTAACGAACATAATAAAGTTGCAATGTGATCAACATAAACTGACATCGTAATGTGATGAACATAGGCATGTCATCATAACATAAATAGAGATTATAATCTAGTGAACGTCATCCTATCATTGCAATGTGATGAACATTTTCTCATGTTGCAATGTGATGCACTTATTATAACGTTGCAATGTGATAAACAATTCAAAACATTGCAATGTGTCGAACAAATTAACTCTTCAATCTACCAAACATATTAATGTCACAATGTGATGAACATGTAACGTGGCAATGTGATGAACATATTAAATTCGCAATGTGACGAACATAATAACATTGCTATCTACCAAACATAGTAATGTCGCAATGTGACGAACATAGGCATGTCTTCGATATGAGGATAGTAACGTCCCATTGCAATGAACATAAAAAGAAGTTGCAATGTGTCCCACATTGCCCTGTCATTGCAATATGATGAACATGTCCTCACATTGCAACGTGATGCACATATCTTGACATCACAATGTGACAAACACTTCCAAACGTTGCAATGTGATGAAGATATACAAATATCATAATGTAACAAACAATTTCAAACGTCGCAATCTCTGGAACATATATGGATGTGGATAGGCATGTCGTGCATTGTGTTGCACATCATCTTATTGTCGCAATGTGATGAACATTTCTTTATGTTGCATCATGACACACTTATTGCAATGTCACAATGTGACACAAATTTCCAAATGTCACAATGTGTTGAACATAGTAACGTTGAAATCTACCAAACATAATAAATTTGAAGTGTGACGAACACATAACATTGAAATGTGATGAAAATATAGTGTTGCAATATGATGAACATAGTAACATCGCAATGTTATGAACATAGTAACATTGCAATCTATGAAACATAGTAATGTCCAATATGACGAAAATAGGCATGTCGTCACAATGTGGATAGTAGTGTCGCAGCGTGACAAACATAAATACATGTTGCAATGTGTCCCACATCACCCTGTCGTTGCAATATGGAAAAAATTTCCTCACGTTGCAATGTGACACACATATCCTAATGTCACAATGTGACAAACACTTCCACAAATCACAATGTGTCGAGCATAATAAAATTGCAATGTACCAAACATCATAATGTCGCAATGTGAAAAACATATATGGATGTCATAATGTGACAAACATTTCCAAGCGTCGTAATGTGTCGAACATAGTAATGTTGACATCTACCATGCATAGTAACATCACAATGTGACAAACATATACAGACGCCCCAATGTGACAAGAATTTCCAAACATCGTAATGTGTCAAACATAGTAACAATGCAATCTACCAAACACACTAACACTACAATGCAACGAACATATATGGATGTCACATTGTGAAGAATATATACACACGTCACAATGTGATGAACAATGACAAACATCACAATCAAACGAACACAAATTGGCATTGTAATTGGAAAAATGTAATGTGATAGACATTTCCAAACGTCGCAATGGGACAAAAACAACCTATTGTCACAATTTGATGTACACAACCCAATGTGCTGATGTGACAAACATTTTCCAATGTCGCAATGTGACAAACATAACCCACTATTGAACTATGACAAACTTATTCCAACGCCATATTGTGAGAAACATAAACCTTCATTGTAATTTGATGACCATAACCTTACGATGTAAAGTGACGAACAAAAGCTAATGTCACAATGCGATGAACAAAACCTTATCTCAACATGTGATGAACAAAAGTTGATTTCACAATGTGATGAACAAAAGTTGATTTCACAATGTGCTGAACAAAAGTTGATGTTAGCATGTGACGAACAAAACATGATGTCACAATTTAATGAACAAAATATGATCAACATTGCAATGCAGTAGTGCTATAGTAAACTATGGTGAACATAATCAACATGGCCTACCATAATGAGATCCACATGGTCAACGAAGATCACTCATGGGCATGCTCAACCATAATAAACTCTGATCAAGCATAGTCAACCATGGTCATGGTCAACCTCACTCAACCATGATGAAGGACAGCCATGGTCAACAATAACCAACCATTCTTTCCCAAAGTCAACCAAGGTCTACCAAAGTAAACCATGGTCATGTTCAACCATACTCAACCATAGTCATTTTCAATTAAAGTATTATTGTATTAATACTTAAATAATATATTATTAATGTATTACTACTTTAGTAATGTATTTATTAAGGCAATAATACTTTAAGAATGTATTTATTAATGCATTATTAATTTATTAATAATTAAATATGCTAAATTGAACATTAATATATTAATATTTAGTAATGTATTTACTAATTCATTTAATGTATTAAAGGTATGAAATATTTTTTTTTATTATTCCTTTAACAATGTATTATTAATCTTTTTCTTTATTGTTATATTAATACTTTAACAATGTAGTAATTAATATTGTATAAATGTATTACTTAATTAATACATTACATTATTAATGCATTAATTAATTAATACTTTATATTATACATTTATGTAAATTAATACTTTAATTTATACATTATATTAATATAATAATGTATTGCTACTTTAGTAATGTATTTATTTATTTTTTTGTAAATAAAAAGGGGAAATTCCTATTACTTATCTTTTAGAGTACAAAAAATGCCACATGGCTACAGTCTGTCGCTTTTTCTGCCACATTAGTTGAAACTGAAATAGGTGGCATATTGTGATGTCATTGTTCAAAATAGCAATCCACCATCTGCCTTGCCAAACGGACACTAGAACAGGTGGCAGGTTCGAGTTTTTACTAAACTATGTTATGCAACTGAGAAATACTATCAACTAGAAAAAGAAGACAGAACTATAAAAATACAATACAGTAGTGCAGAGAGATGAGTGAAGAGTGCACGAGGTGACCAAAGTAGAGAGATTACACATTTTCACCTAGAGGCATGTCGTCCGGAGTGTCGCTGAAGGGCCCATCCCTGGGCTAGAGCATGAAAGGCCTCACACATGTCGAAAAATGTTGAGTTGTTGGTGCATTCAAGAAGGCCTCATCAAGCAGGTCAATTTGTTGGTGCATGAGGGTTTCCCAATATATCTGGTCAACCATCTAGTTTCATAGCTCAAAGACGAGCTCGAGCTTCTCCAGATGGAAGAAAGCTGGTGGAGCCTGGCAGAAATCAGGGAGTTCTGAGAGTGGTGGAGGTACCAAGACTGGGCGTCCCTCCACCTCCAAGCCTAAGACCACCATCGTCACACATGAGTCCATCTATGCCTCATCCCTAGCCTCCACCACCTTGACCTCCTCAGCCACTGAACCAACTTGGTTGTCCATGTTGTGAATTGTGGTCACTGAATCCAAATGGAGGGATTCCTCTGGGAATTCCTCCTCAATTATATAGGCGGCCTCTTCCATGGCAGCTAGGGTTCTTGTACTAGTCGGATTATGGTTGGGGGGCTGCCAATTATCTGGCGCTGTGAAGAGGAGGGATTTTGGAGGAACCTAGATAGGTTCGTCTAGAATCTCTTCCTCAATGTATGCCATTGCCAGTGTTTGTGGTTTCTCCCATCGTTGGGTCCTGTTGGTGACGGAAGTCACTCCTGGATTGCTTGCAGGAGTAGAGCCCGATGCCCATCAGTTTAATGTCATGATTTGTTTTAAAGGGGTGATCAAATGGAGGAAAACTCGAGGAGATATCACTCTAACTCGGGGACTGAGTACGGTACATATGGTGACAAAGGAGGTCGTGATCCAACTTCAGCCAGTGAGATGATAAAAGGGTGAGTAGGTGGAAGACTTAGTGAGGAAAATGAACAAACAACTTTGGGCAACAGGCTTACGGCTATTCGCGGAAGAAAGACACTAAAGGCAAGATCCGTTTGGTTCAGGGTCTTAAGAAACTGAGGAAGACTTGACTAGATCCTCCAATTCCAAGTCACTCAGCGTGGGGAAAATCACAAGAACTGGCTAGAAACATCATAACTGCTACAGTGATCCTACCAACATCATCCTATAACAACTATGGCTTGACTGGATCCTGCAATTCCGAGCGATTCTAACACAGTGGAACAAAGATGTAAAAGAAACTGGCATCCATCAGGCAAGAAGTCTCAAGAGTGCATACATAACCAGGATATCAGTGCTTCATTAAAGATTTACAACCGGGAGCTCAACTCAACCATCGATAGATACAAAAATGGCGAAAATGCCTTCATATAATCAAAACAAAAATAGCATTGAAATAAAGACACTGCATTGAAAGCTTTGCATCTGCATGGCTTTTGACAGTCAACATCTGAGAGGTCATGCGAATTATGTCAGACGCAATCTTAATTCCTTGACAGTTCCAACGGAGAATCGACGTGGCTTAAATTCATGGCCGTGCTTTCCCATTAAGATGGAGGCGATGTTTAACCACCACCAACTGCTTCAATAACTGCAACATCGGGATTGAGGATGGCCCGGCCATCTTGACCCCTTCTGGACGTGGAGGGCCTCCCATGCAGCCACCTGGAATAACTGACCGGCTCAAAGGATATGCGGGGAAGACAACGCAGAAGGTGGGGCACAGGAACGGAGTGATGGGGCCACAACAGAGGGGAGACACATGGCAGAATGCGATAAGCGAAGGAGCTGGAAGAATATATGTGATGGACACCTTTTATGGGGAGGCTGACGTGGAGGGAAGGAGACGCGTGGCAAATGGTGTGTGGATGATGAGAAAGAAGGAATACCACGCGGACCATAAAGGAGAGGTGGATGGATGACACACAGCAGCAGGAGAAAGGAAGAAAGGAGGATGGCATGATGAGGGAAGGGCCCATGCCAGTTAAACCCAGAGCGGCTGAGAGGGACGAGGCTTGACCGAGCATCGTTGATCCGGGCGCTGTAATCTCAGCCGTCGAAAGCTACTTGCTTGATTCCGAACCCCCCCCGCTTAAAGGTAGAAAGGCAAGGGGGTTCCGGAATGGTCTTCATTGCCGTTGATCCGGGCGTGCTAATCTAGACCGTTGGAGAGTTGCGCCTGCGATTCCGAACCCCCCCCGCTTAAAGGTAGAAAGGCAAGGGGGGTCCAGAATTTCATGTGTGCCATCGATTTGGGCACATGGATGCACACCGTCCAGATCCATTCACTGCTTACCATGGCAATTTACATTCAAAACTTAGGACAAGTGGGTTTTAACCCATTCTTTGGCATTCTAACCCCCCTTACAAGAAATATCGCTAACATATAGCTCCATGGGGGATAAAGTCATCCCTGTGATGCTCTAAGAACTCTTTTTCAGATTCAGTGGCTTTGCTATTGGGCTATGGAGTCATTTATTAGTCTGAAAAACAAAAACAGAAACAATATGTACAAAACGAGACAAAAAGAGCCAACTGTGGCTCACAGAAAATATTTTTTCAAGAAATGCCCATTCATTGGGCCATTAAAAACTTCTTCGCCTTCCAGATCTTATAACTTGTATGTGTTGTTTGAAAATACTTCAAGGATCTTGAAAGGCCCCAACTAGAGGGCGTCAAATTTACTGTGTTTTCCCTTGTCTTGCTTGGGCACGTCCCACTTGAGTACTAGGTCACCCTGCTTGAATTCCTTCTTTTTGTTCTTCCTGTCAAAAGCCTGCTTGATCTTCTGCTGATGATTGTGGGCTCTATCCATGACCTATTCTCTGATCTGCTGCACTTCCACCATCTGATGAATCCTTCTGAGTACATGATTAGGTTCCCCTTCAAGGACCTGGAGGAAATTTGCCACAGGTAAGGCAAGCTGAGTGGGAAAAACGGCCTCTATTCCGTAAACAAATTGGAAAGGTGAGAGACCCAGGGACTTCTTGGTTGTCACCCAATCGACCCAGAGAGAAAATTTGAGCTTTGAGTCCCAGGCCTTCTGATTTTCCTCCAGTAGCTTTTTGATAAGATTGATCAGGCTTTTATTGGAGGACTCTGCTAGTCCGTTTCCTTGAGGATAGTATGGAGTAGAGTGAACCAATGAAATCCCAAATTGTTCAAAAAATTTGATCAGGGGCTCAGACCTGAAGGGGGAGGCATTGTCAGTGACAATCTTACTTGGGCAGCCAAACCTGGCTATGATGTCTTCCAAGAAGTTGATGATTACTTTGTGAGAAGTGCTCCTAGTGGGGACAGCCTCTATCCACTTGGTGAAATAATTAGTTGCAGTGAGGATCCATCTATGCTGGCCACTTGAGGGAGGATGAATTTCTCCGATGAAATCCAGTCCCCACTGCTGAAAAGGTGTTGAAGCTACTACAGGCTTTAATGGCAGAGATTTGAGTTGTTGCTTACCTGAGAACTTCTAGCATTTGACGCAAGCCCTGACCTCTCCGTAGACATCAGTAAACAAAGTAGGCCAGTAATACCCAGCCCGGAGGATCTTATGGGCTGTGGTCTTCCAAAAATGATGACCTCCGCAAAGACTACTATGAAAATCGAACATCACTTTCTGCACTTGCAACGGGTCCAAACATCTTAATAATATCCCCAGAGGGTCTCTCCAATACAAGGCTTGGTCAATGAGGCATTATTTGATCACTTTGAGCTTTAAGGCTCTGGCTCTACTCTTTCCCAGTCCATCAGGGGGCTTTAATTCCTACAGAAAGTACAAGATGTCCCTGTCCCAGGGACATGCTGCTAGTGGTATGGTGATCTGGGAATTACTGCTGGATGACTCAGCTTGCTCATTAATGCAGTTAATCTCTAGAGTTTTTTAATTGGATTCAGCCAATAGCTTGGCCAAACCTTGCCCCTTTATCATCTTGGTGGGCTTAATTTCCAGGTCAAATTCGAGGATCTTAGCTATCCATTTGCCCCTTCTCCCGTCTATGTCAGGCTGTATAAGGATGTCCTTCACAGAAGTTGAAGGGACATATGCAGTGATTTTTGAGTGCAAAACAGAGATTCTGAAAGCTTTGAGCGCTTTCACCAATGCGTAGGCCTGTTTTTCCATGATCTCATATCTGAGTTCAATATCTCTTAATGCCTTGTTGAAGAAGGAAATGGGCTGCTCTCGCCCTTGATCGTTTCTCTACAATAGGACTGCTGCTATTGAGTCATCAGAAGCAAATGAGAAAATCAGGAAATCTTTAGAATAATCGGGACTGATTAGCACAGGTGCCTCAGTCAATGCTTTCTTTATCTGGGCAAAAGATCCCCTGGATTCAGCAATCCACTTTATTTCATGGCCCTTCCTGAGCATGGCTGTAATGTGTTTCATCAGCTCGGCGAAGTTCGAGATGAATCTCCTCAGAAAGTTGACCTTCCCCAAAAATGCATGAACTTCTTTCTTGGACCGGGGAGGTGACAGGGCCTGAATCGCTTCCACCCTGCCTGGGTCAATCCTTACTCCTTCTGCTGACACTATGTGACCTAGTAGCTTTCCCTCCTGCATAGCAAACAGTGATTTCTTAGGGTTTAAAGATAGGCCATATCTCCGACATTTGAGGAAAACTCTCTTTAAGTGACAACAGTGCTCTTTATCAGTCTTAGAGAAGACTATGATGTCATCCAGATATATCACCACAAACTGGTCCTTCTCCCCGATGAAGGCTATGTCCATGGCTCGCTGAAACTTTGCTCCTGCATTCATCAGTCCAAAAGGCATTTTGGCATACATGAATGTGCCCCAAGGAGTGATGAAGGCTGTTTTTTCTCTGTCCTCAGGCATGACTGATATCTGATTATATCCAGAGAAACCATCAATCATGGACATCCTGGATGCGCCAGTGACCCTCTGTAAAATGTGTTCCATGTTGGGCAGGGGATAATTGTCCTTCCTCGAACTTCTGTTCAGGTTCCTAAAATCGACACAGAGTCTGATTTCTCCACTTTTCTTTCTCACCGGGACCAAATTGGCCACCCATTTAGAATATCTCAAGGGGACAATGATCTGGGCATCCAGCAACTTCTTTACCTCTTTCTCCATGACAGGAAGCAACATGGGATTTATCTGTCTCAGCTTCTGCTTGAATGGCTTAGCCTCCTCTTTTAGTGGGATATTGTGCTCGATGACTGATGTGTCATACGTTTTGAGGTCTTTGTAGGTCCATGCAAACACATCAGCAAACTCCTTCAGCAACTTGATATATTCTATCCTCTACCCTTCGGTCAAAATTCTTGATAGATTGACAAACTTTGGCTCCTCAGGTGTGCCTATGTTGCATTCAGTTGTGTCATCATCATCACCTGAAACCTTACCTTTTACTGCCACATCATTCCCGTCGAACAATCTTTCTAACGAGATCATTCCTTTTGGAATGTGATTGCTCGATAACTGAATGAGTTGGTGATCAGCAATTCTATTCACAAATTTCCCAGGGTGATGGTCATCTTCCTCTTCAGGATTCTCATCTATTTGCATTGTGGAAAAGTCATCAATGGACTAGAGAAATTTCTCAATTTCTTGATCATCTTCAAACACCTTCCAGTGTTTGATATTGTCTGGTATAGAAGGTCTGTATTTTATTTCAACGTCAGACCCGACAGTGGGCGATGTGGGAACTTTGAGCACACTGGCTGTGAAAGCTAGACAGTCGGTCGAGGCATTTTCCTCCCTTAGAATGTAGGAAATGTTAAAGGCTAGGAAGGAATCATCAACCAGGTCCCATACCTCGTTCTTGTAATTCCTAAGCCGAGGATGCTTAGTCTGATAAACATTTTTGACCTATTGGAAAATCAGTTCTGCATCACCAAACACAACCATCTCCTTGATTCCCATTTCTTTTGCAGCTCTTAATCCTAGAACCAGAGCTTCATACTCTGCCACATTATTGGTGACCTTGAATTCCAACCTGTATGACAGAGAGATGGTCTCATGACAAGGTGATATAAATATCACTCTGGCACCTGCACCCATACTGGAGGAAGCTCCATCAAAGAACATCTTCCAAACAGAGGAAGTTGGAGGGGAGGTTTCCTGATCAAAAATGGGCTTCTTTCTGATCTACAAGGAAGCTTCAGGGGTGTGGGTGAGTTGTATTAAACTGGAGCCTAAATCAGTGTCCAAGGCATAGATGGGATGATTGGTAGGGTTGGCCTCGTCACTGACAATGTAGGCTAGCTGGGCTTCTCTGTACAGTCTCCTATGTTCCCCTTCAAAGACCGGAATGGTGGCATATGTGAGGTCCATCTGCAAGGTTCCCCCCAGTCTCTTTATCCAGGATCTTGACAACATCATGCCAAACTTAGGGGGGACATCGACTACCACAATATCCATGACCATACTCTTCATGGGCAGCTGAAACAGAGAGACTACTAGGTCCTTAATCACTCCCAAACACTGGACCCTCCTGGAGTCGAAAGAATAGAGGTCATGATAGGCTCGGGTGACTTCCAGTCCTAGTTCTTCCATGATGGCTTTGGGCATGAGGTTGTGGGAGGCCCCTGAGTCCATAAGGAAATTATGCAGTACCTTGTCATGTATGTTCAGGGAGATGTAGAAGGGAGGG
>JASDQU010740017.1:85941-98816 GCA_032191745.1 Picea mariana
GTCGATTTGGGCGTGCGGATGCACGTCGTATAGATCCGTTCACTGCTTACCATGGCACATTTACATTCAAAACTTAGGACAAGTGGGTTTTAACCCATTCTTTGGCATTCTAACCCCCCTTACAAGAAATATCGCTAACAGGTCCGAGAAATGAACAAGGAATGCTCCAGTATCTGCAGCCTTTGCTTTCTGGAAGTAAGACCAAACCAGGCTGGGTCACACCTCAGATTGCCTCTTTCCCTTGGCATGGCTAGGCCAGGTAGGCTGATAATTCACAGGGCTATTTCTATGAGGGTCGTTGGGCTACATAAATCATTCTTAGAGCTTCCAAGTTGATGGAGAAAAAGGATAAATGGAGCCAGCCTCATCCGAGTGGGAGTAAAATGCCAAATAGCGACATGACCTCTGTACCGAGCCCCCCACGGCCATTACACCTTGTGGTTGCCATAATTCTCACACGAGGGAGATGTCCTCCCCTTTTCGATTGGAAGTAATGACCTCCCTCCATTTAAGAATGAGGTGAATGGTGTCACCCTGCCATATTAATGGCTTGGGTATGGGGCAGGCTATGTGGCCTCCCGTTGCTATGTGGCAACCCATCTAGGATTGGAAAATCTTTCCCGGATAAGTCCAAGCAACGTTCGTGTAAACCGGATCAAGGAGAGGTTTGCGTGTTCGAGTGAATCGTATCCACCATGGAAGCCACACCTTCATTTTCTAGACAATCAACAATTTTGTTTGCCTCTCTTTTCACATGTGAGGGGATATGGGTGAGATTAGGTTGTAACAGGGATTTGAAATCTTCCAACAATCCTGAGAGTCTCCAATTGGGTGAGACCTCCATGGGGTTTGACCCATGAATAATTTTAGTAATAAGTTGGATGATGAGCTAGGAATCTCCCTCCACTATGATCTTGGGTAAGTCATGGTATGTTTCTAACTTAATTCCTCTGAGAAGGCTCCAGAGCTGAGCAATATTATTTGTATTGAATCGTAGATAGCCTACTACATAGTACATAATTTTCCTTTCATTTTGGAGGACTACCCCAAAGCCTGTCGAACTTGGATTCCCTTTTGACAAACCATCAAAGTTTAATTTAATAAAACTATTGGGTGGGGGGGACTAAGTGCACGGGCTGCCAATTGTTCTAGTGACTCCAATGTTCTTTCTTTCATCGGTGAGGTTGAGTTGCCAGATCTGAAGGATATGACTTTCGCCCAGATTGAATTTAAGTTCCTCTTGGGACCACTACCCACTCTTAATCGTTTCCCAAATCAGGTTCATAATCCTTTCCCAAGTTGAGAGGGGGGGTGGGAGGTCATCGAGGAAAAAATCCTTTTGTTTATTTCCTTCCAGATTTTCCACATAGTGAATCCAGGTAAAAGATTCCATATGCGATCCAAGATTGGGTTTTTATAGGAAATCGAGTCCCCGTTCTCCATTGTGCTTATGACACTGGCTCGATTTCTATTGGAGAAACACATTACTTATGTTTCCCAGGGTTCCAAATGATCTCACTGTAGTTGCAATGGTTGAATAGATGCTCCATCATTTCTTCCTATTGTTGACAGTGGGGGAAGATTTGGGGTCCTATGAATCCTCGTTTCTGAAGATTGTGCCATGTGAGAATGCGATTTTGGACGATGAGCCATAAGAATATGGACACCTTCGGCCAGAATTTTGGGTTATAGATCTTGCTCCAGATACGCTCCCTTGGTTGTTCCTGGTACTTTTCCTGTAAATAGTAAGATTCTTTGACTAAGAAGTTTCCTGTTGTGGAGTTCCCCCATCTGAGTATATCTAGACCTTCCCTGATATAAATTTTCCTTTGATTTGCACAATCTTTCGAGGCCTATAGATCCAGCTTCGTCTGAGGGTAAAGTTCATGAGGTTCAGTCCTCCAAATGCACCATGTCTAGTGTCGATCATGTATTTATTACAAATGCATGAATTTATTAATTAATTAAATTAATACATTACAATATACATCAATGTCATTCATAGTCCTAACCATAAGAACCATGATGATGGTCCACCATAATCAACCACAATTATTTTCAATAAATGTATTAATGTAGTAATACTTTAATAATATTTTTATTAATGTATTATTGCTTCAATAATGTATTATTAATGTATTAATTTGTTATTATATTAATACTCTAACAATGTATTGGTTAAAAATGTATTAATGTATTAATTAATTCATACATTGCATTATTAATATACTAATATTTAATATGTTACATTATGCATAATGCATTAATATTTTAATTTATATATTACAACAGTGTAATAATGTATTCTTAATATATTAATAGTTTATCACTCTACATTGTAGATTAATGTAATAATATATCACTTCATTAGTGTATTAATAGTTGACTAATGTATTAATATTTTTCTAATCATTTTTTAATGCATTTAATGTATTTATTGATATATTTAATGTATCAATTTATTAATGTATCATTACCTTATCAATGTATTAATTAATTAATCAATGCATTACAATATTAATATATCAATCATTTAATATCATTTAATATGTTACATGAGACACTAATGTAAATTTACACTTTCATTTATAAAAGTTTATTATATATTATATTAATGTTACATTACACATCAAGGTCAGTAGAGGCGGCTGGATGGTAAAGTCGTTCTTGCAATGAAGGTCAGGTCTTGTGCTCAAAGCCGAGCAAGGACATGGTCTAGCTGTAGAAAGCTTAACTGGGCCAAGCCCGCATACCTTTTTCCCCTGGGGGGCAGCTCAATTGGTAAGTGTCGTGAAAATGAAGTTCCATGAGGTTTCGAGTTCAACTCCCCCCGACTTACCTTGTGTGCCACGTAAGGGGCATCATGGGCACACCTGGAGGTTATAGTGGTAGTGGTTGGATAACATGGCCACGTGTAATGTGAGCACGTGCCCAACTAGTTACCGATTCCTCCAGACATAAAAAAAATAAATAAATAAATAAAAATTGTTACATTACACATCAATGTATTAATGTATGAGTACTTTAATGTATTATAAATTAATTTATTAATGTATAATATTAATTTAAAATACGTTAATGTATATTTTATTTCTTGGGTTTTTGAACGGGATGGTTTTGAACGAGACTACTACTTCTATGCGGTTTTGAAATTATATCTCTGTTGTTTTGAACGGGAATAATACTTTTTTTTTTTAAAGGAGATATTTTATTTCTAAGATTAACGGGAATACTGCTTCTCTACGATTATTTCTAAGATTATATATCTAGGGCTTTGAATGAGAATAATAATTCTCTTTGGTTTTTACCTTTTTACCTAGAATCATCTCTGTAGTTTCAGTTTTTGGAAATTATTTTTGACTTCTTCAACCGGTTGAGCCAATTGAACATCTAAATGAGGTGAGTCAGTCTCTTTTTAATTTGATTCAATTTTAATTTTATGTAACGAGATTTAAATATATATTTTTATCTTTTTTATTTTAAGTTTCATAAGTAAAAGTTGATTTGACAGATAAATTTAATCCATAATAATAACTATTACATCTTTTTTTCTCTTCTTTTCAATATGAGCACTCCATCACCTATTCCAAAAACTCATCCTAACAAGGGGAGGCCTCCAAAATCGATTATATGTAATCAGTAGAAAAAAGAAAGGAAGAGAGAGATGCTAAAATACAAATAGAGTTAGAAACATTAGAAAAAAGGAGTGAAGAAAGAGACGTAAAAATCCAAATAGAGCTAGAGGCAATGATTGATAAAGAAATTAAAGATACCATTCAAACTCAAATAAATGATAGATTCTTAGGGTTCAAGAAAGAATTGCAGACAATGAAGGATATAATTCAAGAAATGGAAAAACATAAACAATCAACCCAAGAAGGAGGGGTTGAAGAAAATCACAACTTGATAGATAGGATTAAAGAGCTAGAAGAAAAACTAACCAACAATTTGACCCTCGATAATATGGAAAAGAAATTGGATATCAAACCCATAAAAGAGGAAATGAATAAGATAGTTGAACTGGACCATGAGCGTAACAAAATAGACATGAACCTCATAATATTTGGTATAAAAAAACAACAAGAGGACGATACGCTAGCAATAGTAAAAGAAGAATTAAAAAAGAAATCACAAATTGATACAACTTACCTCATAGAAGCAAAGAGGATAGAAAAAACAATTGATCAGAAAGATAGGTTGATATGTAGTAAAGTAAGTCGTAATGACCATAAATATAGCATACTTAGTAAATCTCCGAGCTTAAAAGGGTCAGGAATATCTATAAATGAGGACCTCATTCCCGAAGACCTAGATGAATTAAGGAAGGAAGTTCAAAAATTAAAAGAAGCCAAGAAAGAAGGAAAATTGACAATAATTAGAAATCGAAAAGCTATTGTTAGGGATATAGACCAGAAGGATAATAATAAATAGGAATTTGGGACACTCGTGATCATTTTTTGGAATTGTCATGGCTTTCCATGGCGCAAAGGTCCTATGATAGTTGGATCCCGAGTGATATTGATATTATCTGTCTAGCTGAAACTTGGGAGCATGAGGAGTATAAGGTCCCTAACATGGAAGGATTTGTCTTGTGGTCGGCATGGAACAAAAAATCCCACCGTAGAGGGATAGGAGGGATAGCTTGTTATATTAGAAAGAACATTTCTCCTCACATTAAACTTCATAAGATTGACCCTCTTAATCAATACATTTGGATAGAAATTTCAGACACGAATGCTAAGAAGATGTATATAGAAATTTGTTACTTTGCACCTATTAATTCTACTTTTTATAAGAAAAATAATGTAGATAAAAATTGTCCCTATAATAATTTAGAACAAGATATTTATAATTTGAAAAATGAAGGTAATATCCTCCTGCTAGGACACTTTAATGCTAGGACTAGAACTAAACAAGATACAGTTTTAAGTAATGAGTCCAACCATAATCCTTTATGGCTATATGAGGACCTCGTTTTATCTAATATCTACAAAAGAAGCTCTGAAGACCTAATTGAGAACTTGTTTGGTACTGAGTTGGTCAAGCTCTGCAGCACTCAAAACCTAATAATTTGCAACGGAGTAACGAAGTGGCCAAACTCCAACCATATGACATGTATTCATGGGCTAGGTAGTAGTGTTGTAGATTAAGTGATATCTGATATCAATGTTTCCAACCGAATAACAAATTTTGACCTTTTAAATGACCATGAGCCTGACTTTGATCATAAACCTTTAACCCTAACTCTAAAATTTTCCATGCATAGGAGCACCATTGAAGAGAATTCTGATAATCAAAGGAATTTGCACTTTGAAAAAAGTAAAGTTGACATTTTATTAAAGGATTTAAATTGTAAATTAAACCTCCTAACTTATAAGGACAACATTGAAGAACTCTATCATAATTTTACAACTACCCTTTCCACTTCTATTAATAAGTTCTCTTTCGAGGTGTCCTATAAAAAGAATAAAAGAACCACCAACCCTTGGTATGATAAAGAATGTAAAATTGCTAGGAAAGCCATTAGGGATGCTTCTAATGATCCCTTAAAACTTGATAAGATCAATACGTACAAAGCCCTAATTAAAAGGAAAAAAATATACTATATGAATAAAAGGCAAGAGCAACTATCACAACTATACAAGTTGGATCCTAAGAAAATTTGGAGCCAAATTCTAAAACGAAATACTAAAAAAAATTATAGGATTCCCTTAAGGGACTCGAATTCCTACCTTAAAAGTCTTAATGAGTTCCCTAATGCCATGGACACCATTCCTATTGTCCCTACAAAGGTAAGTTTTTTCTTTAGATGACATAGAGTTCGGGGTTAAGCGGCTCGTAAATGGGAAAGCTAAGGACATTGAAGGCTACCAAGCTGAATTTTTTTAAATCAGAGGGCCAATCCTTATCCCTCACATACACAAGATCTTCAATTTAGCAGTCAAGCAAGGCTTCCCTAAACCATGGACGCAAAGCCTCATTGTTCCTATTTTTAAAAATGGGGATAGAAGCATTCCCTCTAATTATAGGACCATTATGATTACCCCGATTTTACCCAAGCTTTATGGAATTATTTTGGAAAGGAAGATTAGCCTTTGGCTAGAAATTCATGGTAAACGAGATAAAGGTCAGGTCGGGTTTAGGAGATATCATTCAATTGTGGACCATCTTGTTACCTTTACGATCATTGCAGAGGAGTTCTGCAATACTAAAACCAATCTTTTTTGTTGTTTTGTTGATTTTAGAAAAGATTTTGACATGGTTCCTAGGAAAAAACTTTCGAATAGGTTGGAAGAGATAAAAGTGTCTCTCGAGTTGACAGTTGCTGCAATAAGGATGTATGAGAATGTTATTTATTTAAGTTTAAAAACACTAAGGGTTGGTCAAAAGAGATTAACTAAAATATCAGCGTCAAAGAAGGTTGTCCCTTGTCCCCTACCCTTTTTGGCATATACATTGACAACTTAGAATAATGCTTGGAAAAATCAGGTTGTGTCGGCCCTACTCTCACTGGTATAATCATAAATCTTCTTCTTTATGTTGATGATATTGTTCTTATGGCAAGGAGTCCCCATGATCTTGAAAACCGACTAAGAATACTCAAGGATTTTTGCTCCAATATGGGTATGATTGTTAATACTGATAAGACTAAGGTCATGATTATTAAATCCAATAATATCCCTTATGATACTTTTGTATTTGACAACAACAACTTGGAAGAAGTGACTTCATACAAATATCTTGGAATTGATATTCACCACAAGCTCAATTGGAATTATAGCATTGAGAAAAAGATTATTGGGGGAAGGAAATCTTATTATTGGCTTGAAAACAATTGTAAATCAAATGATCTTTGGAGTTGGGATAAGAAGAAAGTCCTTTTTGAGACTCTTATTACACCAGTTATTCTTTATGGATGTGAAGTCTGGGGCTGTAGTATCTCTCGTAAATCCTGGAGAAAGATAGAGCAAATACAAAAGAATTTTATAACCTATAATATCAAAATTAAAGGAAATATGCCCTATCCCATCCTCCTCTTAGAAGCAAGCCTCTCCCCCATTCAGAGCATCGCTATGACTAGATACCTAATGTATAAGAACAAGTTAAACAACATGGAAGACAAGAGGCTACCTAAAATTGCTTCAAAATCAAGTCATAACCACCATCGACTCAAGCGAGGATGGCATAAAGACGCTCGGTCTTGGCTAAACTATTGGGGAATCATGGAAGAAACCATTTTGCAGAAAGAAGATATTATTAGAAAAAACGCCAAATCAAAATTTAAAGAGAAAATGTGGTGTGATAAAGAGTTAGAGGAAAAAGGAAAGCTAAGGTATTATAAAGATGTAACTAACCCTAATCTAGAAGATCAAAATTATCTATCTATTTTTCCAAGTGTAAAGAAAAAAATAAACATTGCTCAGATAAGAACAAATTCTCACGAGCTCCATAGTGAAACTAGGCGTTGGTCAATTCCTAAAATGCCATGGGATGAAAGAGTGTGTCATCTTTGTGACACTAAGAAGGTTGAAGATAAAAATCACTTTCTCTTAGATTGTCCATCCTACACCCATATTAGATCTCATTTTCAAAATATTTATCACACTACCAACCTTCCTAACATCTTAACTCGACAAAAGTATGGTGATCTTGGAAAGCTTCTCTTAATGCTTTTCTAGTACAGAAACAAAATTCTAAAGAATCACAAGTAATCACTTACCCTCTTAAGGTCTGATAGACCAATTCGGTCTTAGTGGACGTTAACCATCATCATCATCATCATTATACATTAATACTTTAATGTATTATATTTACATTAATGTAATACATTATACATTAATGTAATGTATTACTAAATACCCTAAATACATTAATACATTACATTATCAATGTATCAATCAATTAATATGTTACATTTATACTTTAATACATTTATCAATCAATTAAAACTTTAATTTATACATTTTTATTATATTAAATTATTGTATTAATTAAATGTATAATATATTAATGGTCATTCCCAAGGCATGTTAGCCATCAAATAGTAACAACCACAACCACAACCATTTTATAAAAGTGGTTGATATAAGTAGATCTAGATCATTTTACAGATATTCAAATTAATGGTGCCTATATTAACCACTTTATACGCCTATCAATCACTTTTATAAAGTGATTGTTGCTAGTTATATAAACCATGTACATATAAGTTGAATAAAAAATTGATTAAATTCTTTAAAAAAAAAGAAAAACTAAAATTTAATATAAAAAAAAAAATTCAATTTAAAATTTAATTCATATTAATTTAAATTAATTTGAGATAGAATCCTTGAATTTAAAATCTAGAGACGAAAATCTTGAGATTAATAGGATTTGACTTTTTTAACTTGTTAATATGATTTAAAAAAATACACATATATACATTGAATGTATATATGTTGTTTTGTTGGGAGGAGAAATATTCAAAAGATACACTTTTCCATGCTTTACAATGGCTAACCTCTGGCTTTCTAATGCATTTACTTGTGATACTTTGACGTCTCATTGTCAATGCATGTAATGGTGATACTTCGAGTAGTTGGCAGCGTAACTTCTCATTGTTAATAGACTCATCATTATAATTTATCTCAAGTCAATCTTGTATGGAAAAGGGACTCTTTTGCATCGAAATGGAGTCTTGAGTAATTTAAAGGAGTCGAATTTTTACGAATTTCGAGTATTGGATTTGTGGTAAAATGAGATGTGACGACTTTCTAAGCATCTGAATGCATGTAGGAGTTTACAATTTTAACAAAATTAGCATACTTTTTAAGCTGGCAAATGTGAATGCTCAAGTAAATTGAGGAAAGTTTTTGAGTGGACTTAATAGTTAAGATAGTTAAGAACATGTGTTTCCTCATTGAAAGTTATAGGTTTAAATCAAGAGGGGATAGAGTATGTACACATATGTAGACTTTAGCATTCAAATTGTTGTAATTCAAATGATCTTATTTGAATTTGGTGGTGAAATTGGTGGCTAAAATATTGTATGTTTTGAAAATAGAGGTAAATCTTAGTAAACTAAAAAAACCTGATATATAACCTATGTATGATCAGTAATTAAATGTATGATATATAAGTTTTGATTTTATTTTAAAGATGATAATGAAGATATGGCTAATGATGAAATTTAAAAATAATTTGTTTTGGTCTCATATTTGTTTGTGGATACAAAATTTAATAATAATATTTGCAAATATCAAAACCAAACCATTATAATTCACTAGATAGATTTTAATATACAATTAAATAAACTCAATTAGAGCACTAGAACCTAAATTATAATATCACAAATAAACGAACTAACACATACATTATAAGTGCATAAAGGTATATTAAACATATATCAACATAAAAAGTAATCATTATAAAATTGTCCATTCAATGTTATGATGACAATACAAAAATGTGAATTGCTACATATTACAATATATGGAAAAATAAATAAATTATGGTACGATTTCACTTGGATTTATATCGTCTCATTTTGTAAAAAATGTCAAAACATAGAAATTGTTGGATCTCCATATGTAGTCTATATAATCAGAGCGATGCAGGTTTTTCCAGCAGGTTGAATCCATTCATGCATTCAAAAATGCAATTTAAAAAACATAAAAATATGATTTCAATCATATTTATATCATGAGATTCATGGGAAAATGCACACAAAATTAGAATGTTTAGACAACCTCGTGCAACTATGTTTTTTTTTAATCGATTAAGTTTCATATATATATATATATATATATATATATATATATATATAATAGAGATTTTAGAAATTAAGAAATCCATCTTTGTATATATGCACTTGGATACTACCTTTATAAACATCAATATTTTAACCTTTTTTATTTTGGGTTTTGTTACAAGTTTATATCACGGTTTTTGTGTGAACACTCTAAAGAAAAGTTTTCAAGTGTGTCAGTGTTTGTTTTTCATGCAATATTGGACATGCAAAAATACATGGTCTATATATTCTATTTCTAGTTTGGATGACAATATTGATTATCATTGTTGGGCTACAAATGTTTTGATTAGTCTTTTGATCAATTAGATAGTAGGTCAAAAAAATTAAAGTTGTTTCTATTGTTGAATTAGATTGTTTATTTTTTTATTGTTTTGGTTGAATTTAAATGTAAAAATTCTTTTGATCTCATCGTTGTGTTATCCAAAGTATAAAATGTTAATATCATTATCATTTTATAAAAGGTTTTTGGAATGCAACTTTAGTAATCCTGACTCCTAAGGTTGTTACTTGCAGGCAATAAACATTAGAGGTAGGTACCAAGGTTAATTATTGTTGTTAAAATATTATCTCAAGCTATTTATAGAATATGTGGACAAGCATATGATGGTTTGTGCATTGTTTTTTTTTAACAACAACATTACATAGCTACAACTATGCTTCTTTGCATTGGAAACCAAAGGGACTTTATTCCTAGCAATGGATACACCTATTGTCTTTCATGTCATTTGCAAGAATCTCAAAAGTTCTTGTATGAAAAAAAATGTGATAATGACAGTACATTTTGTTTATAATTTTTATTAAATGGGTGTTGGGGTCACCAATCCACTCTAGTGTCATTGATTCCTCCTTGATATGGTCAATTTCATCAAATAATCACCAATCCACCTGCATCATTAGCAAGCATTAAATTGCTACAACAATTATCCACAACATGCATCTTCCAATACTTTTAGTGCCAACTATCACCATCAGACTACAAATTGATTACTCATCATTGTTAATCAAAATCTTCAAATTCATCTTTATTACTATAGTCATATGAATAGTATTGATTATCATCAATAACTACGTGTATTGTTATCATGCCACCAAAATAGGTTATCTATATTATCCCAAATAATCAACTTAAATGTTATATGATTGCTAAGGATAATTTGTCATCCACTATACATCAAAGGGCCCCAGACTCACCACACCTATATTTATAGGAAAAATTCTAAATTTTTCCAAGGCTATCATTTATATATTATGACTATCAAGTAAAATAATATGATAATCATCCAGATAAACAAGTTTGTTAAAAAAAAAATTTAAATCTTGATATTCAAAAGTTTTTTAAAAAATAAATAAATCTTGACACAATTTGAATTTGAAATTATTTGATAATAATTAAAATTGAAATTTAATAGTTAATTTAAAGGAAAATCTTGTAAAAACAAGAAAATTAAATTTATATTCTACACTTAATAGATGGAGTGAATTTATCTATCAAAATGATTAAATTCTATAGTAATAAAGTAATTAATGTTTGCTAAATACAATTTTTAGTAACTGATTGCAATTTCATATAATGTGTGAATTATGGATGCCTATAGATGTTACCTATACAAATAAAAAACAATTGTTGTGACAAAATAGTGAACAAGATCATATACTCTCACTGGATCAATATTTTAAATAGTTTAATTGTTTAAGTAATTAGAACTTCATAAATTAAATCAAAAATTAAAAAATAAATAATATATAATAATAAATTAAAAAATGATTAACCAAATAATAATATTATAATAATAAATATGTTAGTTTGCTTTTGTTTGTTTATAATTTATATTTAATATTCTTTTACAAATACTGAATATATTCTATTTAAATTTTTATAAAAAAAAATTATTTATATTTTTATAGCATTATTCAATATACTTTATTTAAATTTTAAATTACATATTTAAACTTTGGATAATATTCTTTTACAAATATTAAATATATTCTATTTAAATTTTTATAAAAAGAAATTATTTATATTTTTATAACATTATTCAATATACTTTATTTAAATTTTAAATTACATATTTAAACTTTGGATTATATATGTAGAGAGGAAAAGTTTGTGATTTTATTTTAATTTTTATAATTAATAAAAACTCTAAAAACAATCTTTGTAATGTATAGATTGTGTTAAATAAAAAATTAAAAAGGATATATACAAATAAAAATAAAATATTTTTTTAATTATAATAAAATTATATCATAATAAAAAAAATTAAATTAAATTGTCTAAATATGTAGGTTTCCATAATTAAAAAACTTCTAAATTAAAACTGTGGACAGAGTTTTTGACGACTTTGATCATAGCAAAAGACTAATTAAATTTTAGAACAAGTTTTCGATCAGCGTCCACACTCCACCTTTCTATTCAAGTGTAGGTTTCCATGCAAATAATATGTATGTTACAAAACCCCATAGCCTTAAACAATGAAACTCATCTTAATTTTAGTGTTGGTGAATTTCCATGCAAATAATATGTCTCTTCCAAAACCCCATAGCCTTAATTCACAATGAAACTCATCTTAATTTTTTCTCAGATAAACGGCCAAAGTCCTCCCGTTGAGATTATCCTCTCCACGAATTATGTCCTCCAGTTGAGATTATCCCGTCTAGGAAAACTCGTGCGTATGAAGTCGGAGTTTAATTGTATAATTATATATATCAATTGACATTCACCTAAATTCTCTGTAAATATTTAGCGTTGAATTAATTATAATTAAGTTATTATATAAAATTTGAAATAATATAAATTTGTCTTCATATTTATCAATTATATAAATAAATATTAATTCAAAACTGATTATATAATATTTATTTATTCTATTATTAATCAACAAATTTATTTTCAATTTATTTAATTTTAAAAATAATATAATAAAATAAAATATTTATTTTCTATTAATTTATATTAATTTAAATAAACGTTAATGCAACTATATATGTTAATAAAACTTAATGTAATTATATACATATGCTAAACATTTGTTTCTAGTCACAATTAAATTATATGTATTGAATTTAGTTAACACATGTTTTCTTT
>JASDQU010740017.1:125556-136490 GCA_032191745.1 Picea mariana
AACCCTAGGAGATGAAGCACCAAAATTCATGTGGGCCCCGTTTGGGTAAGTTAGTACATCAACTTCCCAGGGTCGTAACTTTTGCATACGATCTTCATTTTAGGCGTATGATAGCCCATTGGAAAGGTGTCATTGAAGAGATTCATTTTGGGGGACCAATCATGTATTTGACTATCATTGAGAATATCAATCGTGAAAAACCTTCATTTAGGCCCTCAAAATGACCCCAGAAGTTTAAAAGTGCTAAAAATAGTAAATTGCCAAAATTGCTAGAAAATTGTTTTGAGCAATTTGGAAAAGGTGGGTGGCCACCGATATCCACCCGGATCACTAGTAATATAAATGGATTTCATTGGGTGGTAGATATATCCTTCTCAAATCAGTGCTGGAAAGGCAACTGATTTATTGGATGACTATGGAACTTATTCGTCGGTCTATCATCAACCAAGTTCGTAAATTAATGTTCAAATTTTTATGGAGAGGCCACAGTGTTTCCATTCATTACCATCTATGTAGTTGGGAGGTCTTATCTCGACTAAAATCTTGTGGAGGATGGGGTTTACAGAAGTTATCACACTTCAATTTA
This sequence comes from Picea mariana, assembly GCA_032191745.1. Taxonomy (NCBI): domain Eukaryota; kingdom Viridiplantae; phylum Streptophyta; class Pinopsida; order Pinales; family Pinaceae; genus Picea; species Picea mariana. Next base: position 126,143 of record JASDQU010740017.1, read on the forward strand.
GCTTTGAATGCTAACACACTCTAAGGCGTTCTTTTTGGGGATGGTATCTAACATAAGATTGTTATGGATAAATACTTGAAGCATACAACTATTATAAATTGGCTTAGTTTAGTTATTTTCAAACATAGATCATCATCCAGGATCTAGAATAATTTACTAAAGCTTCTTCACCTCTTAACTCACTGCCTTAGTTGGTTGTCGGTCTTGGGGCACCATATATCTGTTGGTAAAGATTTTATTCTGGTATTACGTGGTATATCTTTGCTATCACAAGACCTTGTATATCATCTTCACAAGGAAGTAATTACTATACTTGCTCAAGCAAAGGTGGCTTAGGACTCAAATTATCATACAGGCATCTAGATCAGTAGCGAAGCGCTAGGCTTAAATGGTAATCTTGCAGAAGAATGGGATCATTATAAAAAAGAATTCATAGGAGCTGGTGTATCACTCAGAGATACCCCTAATCAATTAATGTGGACTGGTGGTGATTTGTCAGGCATAATATCGGTAAAAAATGTTTATTTGGCTCTTATTTCTACTTTGAATATTCAACATTTGGCCCTCTGGAAACAAAAAAATATGGAAATGGGATATTCAATTAAAGATTAAAATTTTTATATGGTTAGCAATGGCACAAAAGATATTAACTTGGGACAGTTTACAAAAGAGAGGTTAGGAAGGGTCCAGTCTATGTTTTTTATGCAAAGAAAATTCAAAGGATATTAATCATCTCTTTATAGACTGTGTGTTTAAAGAAAATATCTGGGCAAGATTAAAATTCACTTTGAAATTTAAGAGGATTTGGGAAGGAAAGGAATTGTCTGATTGCTTATGTCAATGGATTGGGGACCAATCGGTCTCTCTTGTGCTCGCGACTATAACCTGTTGGTTTATATGGCTCGAGAGGCACATAACCACCTTTGAAAACGTGGTACCCTCTGCCCAATCAGTGATATTTAAGATTTTGGGTCTGTATAAACTGCACACATCGCCTCCTGCTAAATGTCTTCTCCATTGAAGGATGGAAGATTTGTACAAAAGATTTGATGAAGAAGTTCCTGGTTATCAATTTCCACCACTTATATAGAGATTTCAACACAGAGGAAAACAAGCTATCTAAAGAAGCCCTTCTGGTACCTGAAGAAAAGATAACTTATTATCAGTGGGAACCTCGAGAAGCAGGTCCAATGAATCATCTGGCAATTTTCTTATTTTATCTAGTTTAAAGCATGATAACTATTTATGTTTCTATCTTGATCTAGCTTCGACTCTGTTATAACTTTCAGAAAGGAATGTATTTTTTTGAATGTTTCTATCCTTGATGTTTCTAAGCTATGCTCTATATAAGATGACTTTGAATATTGATGCTTATTTCCAGTCATGCTTTTTGGAATGGACTATGTCCTTGGAAGATAGTATGTAAAAAAAAATATATGTGAATATAATTTTGTGCTAATTTTCATTTGGGAAAAAAGTACCCCAGTTTGGAGAAAATAATGTGTAGATATACTTAAACTAGAGATTTAAGGCTAAAGCATGAGTTAAGTTAAGCATAAACCATCAGGCTTAAAGTCATTATTTATTTATTTTAGTAAAATTTATTCAAAATTTATTGTCTAAGTTAAGCATAGGGAATTAGATTTCATACCATTATTTTTCTTTCCGTAAATGTTATTTAATATTAAATGAAGGTTGAAGGATAGTGAAAGAATATAATAAAATATCTCTATGAGAGATAAGGGAAAAACAAAATTAATAACTCTTTGCTAGTACAAAGATAATCCAAATATATTCATAAGTATTAATAATAATAATTTATTTTTAAGGTCATGGTCAAGCCAGACACCAAACTGGTGTATGAGAGCCCCTTGTTAGTTTGACTGGTAAAGTCTACGAAAGATTTGAACATGTGATCTCTTAGGAGGAAACACATGTTATTAACCATTAAATCCATTCACGTCGTATATAATAATTAAAATAAAATTATTTTAACAATACCGAGTTGCAATATTTCTTACTAACAAAGGCCATTTCATTCTCTTACGTTTTGCTAGATGCATATGAAACTATTTTCCAATCACATCTGAATGTTTCATGAATAACAATAAGAATCATATGGAATGAATTGTTTTTTTCACGTTGCCATATAGAACGCATTATTTGGCTGGGTAAAAGAACAGGTGGACTATAGAAAGGTCCGTAGGGGACTGAGATTCAAATGACACTTACTGATATGTAGAAGGATGTATGGTGCACTCATGTGTGATAATAAAAACACATCGGTGGATACAAATAATTAAATTCCACCTATGTGTTTGAATTATAGAATTCATCACATACTATTTAATCATTTTTTTAGGTTTGCAAATGCATCATCTTGTTTTCTTTTTAAATAAAATTTCAAAATATTGATTAGAAAATTAAAAAAATTGTACAATAATATTGATTTTTATGTTTAAATAATGTGTTTGGATATAATGATTGAATCAATGTATTGTATCAAATTTAAACAAATACATCCACTAATTACACATCTTTTCATAATATGTTGGTGCAACTATTGAGGGGATACAAGAACAAACATCCAAAGACGTCGGATGAGAAGTTAGTCTACATTCAACACTCTTACAACAGAGCACTCCATAATTCCACATATTTTCATAATATGTTGGTGCAACTATTGAGGGGATACAAGAACAAACATCCAAAGACGTCGGATGAGAAGTTAGTCTACATTCAACACTCTTACAACAGAGCACTCCATAATTCCACAAATAAGTCTCCTTTCGAGACATGTTTTGGTTATTTACCTCCTTCACCATTGTATATTGTTTATGGAATGTATAAGGAAGAAGCAGGACTACAAGGAGAGGAACATAAGGCAAGAACATTCATGAAAAAGATCAGGTATATACATCTAAGTTTTCAATAGAAACTCAAGAAGAACCAGCAATTGTACAAAGCTAGGCATGATCAACATAGGGAGGATCATCGATTCTATGTTGGAGACAAGGTGTGGCTCTATATTTGTAAGGAACTACTGCAAGGAGCAATGAAGAAAATCAATCCCCTTAGATATGGACCATTTGAGATCATTGAGAAAGTGAATGAGAACTCCTTTAAACTGAAACTTACACCTTATATGCAGATCAACGCAATGGTGAATGTCGAAAATTTGAAGTTGTTTGATGCAGGAGCATCCAAACGAGCATCTACAACTCATCAAGCGAGCCAGCGCGAGGAGAAAGAAAGAACAGTTGGGCAGCACTAGCGCCAATTTTGAAACACCTTAATATGAAGCACCAAACATTAATACGTTGATGTGATGAAGTGCACTTATACATTGTAACAGACCTTGAGCGGATAAGCTCTCGTCCTTAGGTAGTTGAGACATTTATTAGATTTGATGTAGGCAGATAAAACAATTAAGTCTAGATTAGATAGTTTTACTTTCGAGAGGGAAAACGGAATATAGACACCCTCCTTTATATTATTGTATTATGAGCATTAGCATTAGCATTATTATCATCATCGAGAGCAAGCAGAGCAGAGAAGAGAGCTTGCGGAGAGCACCCATGTACAGATTGAATTAATAGAAGAAAGACTTTGATTCAACTCCATGGATGTGTTTGATCTCTGTGTGTTGTTGATATTATGCTGTTGCATATTGGCTTCTTTTTATGCCTATCTTCTATATGTTGTGTATGTGATTGCATATCAGGTTCGAAATCTGAGAGAATGAGGAAATGAGTTTCAATTGTTTCTCTGCTTAAGCCAGGAGATTCCTGCATAGAGTGCAGTTGAATTCATCTGCATAGAGTGCGCTAATGAGGCTTAGTAGTTAAACTCTTGTTCCCGTTCACCCAGAAGTTGGTTTGGGTAGATAGAGCCGTGCAAGGTGTGAGCAGGCTGGGCGACGTCTCAGAGTTGTGATTTTGAGCTAAGGCTTTGATAGACTATTGCTGCAGGAGTGCGCAAGGTCGAAAGGACTTTAACACTTAGCATGTTTGAAGTAAAGCCGGAAGGAGTGCATGCAAGAAGTTTCCAACAGAATTTCAGAAGCTGGGAAAGCTCAGGAAAGATAGGCCTTCGAAGGAGTTGAAGAGCAGCGAAGGAAACATCCGTGAAACAAGTCGCAAGGAGAAGCGAGCAGGTTGGCGGATGAGTCTCGGGGAGAGACACTTCTTATTCAGGATTCACGTAAGGAGGAAAAGTGGACGTGATGTCTACAGTGTAGAGGGAAGAAAGTCCGGACCGGGAGAAGCTTCGAGGTGGAGAAATTCCTTAAGAGGAACAGAATCGATGACTTGAATTCATCGTGGAGAATCACGAAGTTCATGACTCTACTCGGAGATTGGGTATATCGGCACTTCGCGCGGAAGAGGTCGGAAGTTTGGCCGTGGAGATCGCGAGGTGCGAGTCCCAGGGAATTCCATAGGTCGTGGAGTCTTCAAGAAAGGTGACGTAGCCGATAATCTTGGGACATCAGGTCTCGGGAGTTGAAGGTCGAAGAGAGTGGTCTCGTCAGTGGCGAGGGAGCGAGAAGACGAGATAGTGAGTTGTTATCATCTCGGTGTTTCGGATCTCAGAGGTTGGGGACCGAGAATGTAGTGACGCGAGTCGTGAAGTCGCGATAGCACGAGATCCCGATGCGCCGAAGGAAAGTCAACGTTGACCAGAGACATCGGGTCTCGGGGATCCGAGGGTCAAGTATTCAGAGTTGAACTCACGAAGTTGGGAGGGCTAATCCTCCGATAACAAAGGAAGGGAGGATCGCACGAGTGGAAAAGTCACTGTGGGTACGAAGGATTCCGCGAGGGGATCAGAAGAACCTTTGAGTTCTTCGGGCCGGGGAGAAAGAAGGTCCTGGTGAGAGGCGGGTTGGACCGTGAGGGTTGCAGCTTCGCACCAAGTGGTATCAGAGCACGGAAAAGAGTTCTCTTTGCTTCGATAGTAGAGAAAAGAGATTCACCATGCCGCCCAGAAGAGAAAGGAAGTCACTTGATCGTGAGGACAGGGACGCCCGAAGAAGGGGTAGGCCGACAGGGAATGTAGAGATGGAGCGCCAAATGAGAGATCTCCGAGCCAGGCTTGAGGAGATGGAGACTACGCAGAGACGCGGAGCTGGTGTAGGAGAGTACAGCAACTCTAAAGTGAAAGAGGAAGCTGGACATGATGTAGAGGAGGTCACAGCAGAAGATGCCTCGACAGAGAGGTTGATTAGAGCCATTTCCAGAATGAGCTCGAAGACAAAGATGGACATTCCCATCTATGAGGGGAGTATAAATGCAAAAGATTTGCTGGATTGGATCCAAGCACTCGATACCTACTTCGATTACGAAAATATCAAAGAGGACAAGAAGGTAAGGCATGCTGTCACGAAGTTGAAGGGACATGCAGCCTTATGGTGGGATGAATTGCAGGCGGATAGGCACTGCAAAGGAAAATAGAAGATCAAGAGCTAGGATCGGATGATTGCCAAGATGAAGGCGAAGTTCATCCCCAGAGATTATCAGATCACTCTGTTCAGGCGAATGCAGAACCTGAGGCAGAAGATGATGACGGTGAAAGAGTACACTGAGGAATTCTACAAGCTCAACATTCGAGTGGGTCATCGGGAAAGTGATGACGAAAAGGTGGCAAGATACCTTAATGGCTTAAGGTACGACATTCAGGATGAATTGAGCATGGTTACCATCCGAACAGTTGAGGATGCGTACCAGATGGCTCTAAAAGCCGAAGAGAAGCTGAGCCGCAAGCAGGGACAGCGAGGGCGAGGCAAGAGTCAGCCCAGAGGCAAAGCAGTTGCCCAAGAGAGAACTTAAAAGCCCAAGGAGGAGTGGAAAAGACCTCAGGGAAAGGCTGAAAGAGGTGGAACCTCACAACAAAGGCAGCAATATGCTGAGCCGAGGAGGCAGCAAGATGATCAGCAAGGAGGATATGCTGATGTGAACGCATTTCCTCGTACCAGAGGCAGAGGAAGAGGCAGAGGAGGAGTTATCACATGTTTTACGTGTGGTAAAGACGGACACAAAGCCGTTGACTGTCCAGACAGACAAATGGACAGAGGAAGAGCTCACGTTGCAGAGGCGCAGAGGCGTGACGTGGAGGATGAAGACACTGGAAGTGGGAAGTCATTGACGGTGCACAAAGTTCTCGTGAAGTCTGAGAAAGAGGTGGAGAACACAGCTCAAAGATGTTGACTGTTTAGGACCACATGCAAGACCAAGGGCTGGAAATGCAAGGTCATAGTGGATAGCGGAAGCACAGACAATATCGTTTCGACCGAGATGGTGGAAAAACTGGAGCTGAAGATGAATAAGCACCCCAGCCCATATAAAGTGTCATGGTTGCAGAAAGGACACCAGGTAAGAGTTACGAGACAATGCCTGGTTGAATTTAAAATGGGTGAATATAGAGATAAAATTTTGTGTGACGTTATACCCATAGATGTCTGTCATGTTTTATTGGGTAGACCATGGCAGTATGATAGGAATGTTGTTCATGACGGGAGAATGAACGCATACACCTTGGAGAAGGATGGGAGGTCACATACATTGCTCCCCATAAAGGATAAAGAGGTGAAGCAGGAAGTAAGTAGCACGATACTTCTCATGAGTGGGAAAGAACTTCTCACAGAATTGGAGAAGAGTAAAGATCCACAGTTCTTTGTGGTCAGGAAGCCGAGAATTGTCCTGACAAGCACAAGAGTGGATGACTTGCCAGATGAGATTCAGGAACTACTGGGAGAGTTCGTTGACATCATCGTGGATGAACTACCTCGTTCGTTACCACCAATGAGGAGTGTGAGTCACCATATTGACCTCATACCCAAAGCAAGCTTACCAAATAAGGACGCATACAGACTGACACCTCAGAAGAACGAGGAGGTCAAAAGGCAGGTACAGGATCTGCAGGACAAAGGAATAGTGAGGGAAAGTCTTAGTCCATGTGCTGTGCCAACAGTACTGAGCCTAAAGAAGGATGGAGGCTGGAGAATGTGTACAGACTCCAGGGCGATAAATAAAATCACCATCAGGTATAGATTTCCACTGCCGAGAATGGATGACTTGATGGACTACCTAAGTGGGGCAAATTATTTCTCGAAGATTGACCTCAAGAGCGGATATCATCAGATCCGGATGAGAGAAGGTGATGAATGGAAGACAGCATTCAAGACAAATGAGGGTTTGTACGAATGGCTGGTCATGCCATTTGGCTTGAAAAACGCGGCGAGCACATTCATGACACTGATGAATGAAGTCCTGTGGGAATTCATTGGCAAGTTTGTGGTCATGTACCTGGATGATATTTTAATTTTCAGCAAAACCAAGGTTGAGCACTTGAGGCATTTGGCCACGGTGAGGAGAAGGCTATAGCAAGAAAAGCTGTTGATTAATTTGAAGAAGTGTTCCTTCATGCAGACAAAACTCATTTATTTGGGTTTTGTAATCTCAGTGAATGAGTTGAAGAGGGATCCTGAGAAGGTGAATGTGATCAGGAATTGGCCATCACCGAGGAACATTTTTGAGGTAAGGAGCTTTCATGGTTTAGCTAGTTTCTACAGGAAATTCATTCGGAATTTTAGTGGAATTAGCACCACAATGATGGACACCGTGAAGAAGCGGCATAAAGTTTTTCAATGGACAGCAGAGGCTGAAAAGAGCTTCAATCTGTTGAAGCAAAAGATAACGGAGCAACCAATTCTGGTGTTGCCCGATTTTTAGAAGACCTTCCAGGTGAAGTGTGATGCCAGTGTGTATGTTGTTGGAGGGGTCTTGAGTGAGGACGACAGACCTGTTGCATACTACAGCGAGAAGCTAGATGATGTGAAGCTGAAATACTCCACGTATGACAAAGAGTTATATGCCATCATACAGGCATTAAAGAAGTGGAGGCATTACTTGATACCCAAGGAATTCGTTTTGTACAGCGATAATCACGCATTGCAGTTCATGTGTCAACAGGAAAAGATGAATCAGAAGCATGCGAAATGGGTAGAGTACATGCAGAATTTCACATCAAGCACATTTTGGGGACTGCAAACAAAGTGGCTGACGCTTTGAGCAGGAAATGCTTATTGTTGTAGGAGTTCAGGATCAAGACCTTGGATTTTGAAAACCTAAAGAATATGTATGCTGGTGATGCTGACTTTAGAGAAGCATACGAGGCAGCCGAGAATCCAGTTCTCAGAGATCGAAGCCCATGGATGGATTTCATGATCCAGGAAGGATTGTTGTTTCGAGGCAATCAATTGTGTATACCGAATTTCTCCATGAGGGAGAATTTGTTGAAGGAAAAGCATAGTGGAGGCTTAGCAGGTCATTTTGGGCATGATAAGACATTCACCAAGCTGAGCGAATCGTATTTTTGGCCAGGCATGAGAGCATATGTGAAGAGGTTTGTTGACAGGTGCAGAATTTGTCAACATTCAAAGGGACGAAAGAAGAACACTAGTTTTTATCAGCCATTACCCATACCTGAGAGGCCTTGGGAGGCAATCAGTATGGATTTTGTGTTGGGATTGCCAAGAACTTAGCGGGGAGTTGATTCCATCTTCGTAGTGGTAGATAGGTTCTCAAAGATGGCACATTTTATCCTGTGTCATAAGACCAGCGATGAAACCCACATTGCCAACTTATTTTTCAAAGAGATTGTGCGATTGCATGGATTGCTGAGAAGCATCGTCTCGGATCGGGATACAAAGTTCATAGGTCATTTTTGGAGGACGCTATGGAAGAAGCTGGGGACTAATTTGGATTTTAGCTCAGCATACCATCCACAGACAGATGGGCAGACGAAAGTGGTCAACAAAATCTTGGGAGATCTATTGAGGAGCCTCGTGGTGGAGCATCATAGCAGTTGGGACCAGATTTTTCCACAGGCCGAGTTCGCGTACAATGATTCTGTGAATCAGAGTACTGGTAATAGTCCATTTCATATTTTGTATGGGACACAGCCGAGGGGATTTTAGGAGCTCAGGGAGTCAGAACAGGCTGAAACTAGCAACGCAAGAGCTGAAAAGTTCACTGAGGCGATGCAGGAACTTCACAGTCAGGTGAAGCAGCGACTGCAGAAGGCGAATCAAGATTATAAGCACAGAGCCGATCAGAGGAAGAGACAACTTCAGTTTGAAGTTGGAGACATGGTTATGGCGCACCTGAGGAAGGAAAGGTTCCCAAGGGGAACGTATAACAAGCTCAAGATGAAGAAGATCGGGCCATGCAGAGTCCTGAGGAAGTTTGGAGAGAATGCATATGAGCTTGAGTTGCCAGAGGGCATCGGAATATCTCCGATTTTCAACATCTCGGATTTGTACCCTTATAAGGCTGGAGAAGCAGAAGATGGAACTGAGGAACCAGTGGTTCAGTGGCAGAAGTAGTTTCCAGCAGCCGAAAAGCCACAGATGGAGTACATACTGGACAACCGAGCTGGTAAGAAGACCAGGCGCAAGCAGTATTTTCAATACCTGGTAAAATGGAAGAATCACCCAGTGGAGGATGCTAGCTGGGAGACAGAGGCAGTTATACAGAAGCATGGGCACACTGTAAAGGATCTCATGAGTAGGAGCCCATGAAATTTTTTGAGCCGAGGAGTATGATGCAGGAGCATCCACACGAGCATCTACAACTCATCAAGCGAACCAGCGCGAGGAGAAAGAAAGAACAATTGGGCAGCACTAGCGCCAATTTTGAAACACCTTAATATGAAGCGCCAAACATTAATACGTTGATGTGATGAAGCGCACTTATACATTGTAACAGACCTTGAGAAGATAAGCTCTCGTCCTTAGGTAGTTGAGACATTTATTAGATTTGATGTAGGTAGATAAAACAATTAAGTCTAGATTAGACAGTTTTACTTTCGAGAGGGAAAATGGAATATAGACACCCTCCTTTATATTATTGTATTATGAGCATTAGCATTAGCATTATTATCATCATCAAGAGCAAGCAGAGCAGAGCAGAGAGATTGTGGAGAGCACCCATGTACAGATTGAATTAATAGAAGAAAGACTTTGATTCAACTCCATGGATGTGTTTGATCTCTGTGTTTTGTTGATATTATGCTGTTGCATATTGGCTTCTTTTTATGCCTATCTTCTATATGCTGCGTATGTGATTGCATATCAGGTTCAAAATCTGAGAGAATGAGGAAATGAGTTTACATTGTTTCTCTACTTAAGCCAAGAGATTCCTGCATAGATTGCAGTTGAATTCATCCGCATAGAGTGCGTTGATGAGGTTTAGCAGTTAAACTCTTGTTCCCATTCACCCAGAAGTTGGTTTGGGTAGATAGAGTTGTGCAAGGTGTGAGCAGGCTGGGCGAGGTCTCAGAGTTGTGA
>JASDQU010740018.1:26066-44084 GCA_032191745.1 Picea mariana
TAATTTCTCCATTAAATTTATTATTGAAATAATTTATTTTGTATTCACTTTGAATTATAATACACTCATCACTTCACTTTATTATTTACCTTTTAAAATCTCTTAAACCGCTTTGACTACTTTGACATTTTGGGGCTTCTAGATGACATATGAGGGTCCTCCAACTTCGTAAGGCCATAACTCTCAAACCGTGAGGAGTTATGTGACGTTCTAAATACCACCAGAAATGGCATGACATGTACTATCCATATAGAATATTATTATCTGAAAATATATCATAACTCATATTGTTACCCATCAAACAAACTTGGGTCCATTACCCAAACCTGGTGTCTCCAACTTCTCATGGCCATAACTCTCTAACCGTGAGGAATTATGTGACGTTCCACATACCACTAGAAATGACATGACAAGAACTATCCATACAGGATATTTTCCCTGACAAATTCACTTTCCTTCATCTCATTATTCCACAATTAAGCATGGGTTCTCTTACTCCACAAAGTGTCTTCCCGTGAGGGATTTCACCATAAGGGGACCACTTTGGAGTTCATCCATATTTAGTTCTTATCAACCATGACAAAAAAATAATGAGTCATATTTACATCAAACAATATTGGGTCCATTACCTAAACCTTTGAGCTACGGGGCTTTCTTCAAGGGTTGACATCAATGACAACCAACCTTAATCAACAGTTAGTCTAGGGATCTGCAGATCCGTTCCTAACTACAAGATCAATTCATGTTAGCACAAGTCTTCATACTAACCTGCAAAAGAGAGTTAAATTAATTTAAACTACAACAACATGTTAAATAACAAAAGAAAAATGCATGTACAGGAAATAAAGAGAGACAACTAAACTACAAAATTGCATAAATAAACTAAAGAAGAGTTACCAGACTGCTGGTGGGCCCCCCAGCAAGTCATGGTCACTCTTTAGAAGCACACCACGATCTTAACAAGGAAAATACACCATTAAAGCTTGAAAACACAGTTCTGGCACAATTCTGGCAATGTAAAATATCAAAACAGAGAAAAAACAAATTTGTCTTTAATACACTGGTTCTTCTCCTTGGTTAACAATCTTATGATCATCCTAGCAGTATTTATAAGCTTACATACCAAGTGGTTGGCCACAAGAGGTTCTAACCACTTCTAATTTCGAAAAATTACAAGAAATGATGCCCTAACTGCCGAAACAGAGCAAGCCAATCATCGCCCTTTTTGGAAAATTGAAACTGAGTTGTCTAGAGCTTAGTAGCTGGAGGGGGTGATCATGAAGAAAACCCATGTGCCCGATTTGCCCATCACTGGCCGCCAATAACTTAACCGCCAAGTCACCCTGCATTTTTGTGCAATACGAAGTGCTAGAATGAGTGTCGGATCGAGTACCAGAATGAGTGTTGGAATGAGTGCCGGATCAAGTGTCAGAACTAGAAATGTAGTGTGTTTTTCCCTGTAACACCAGAAAAACATGAATTAGCTCTTGGAAACATAAAAACATGATGAATTATAATCGATGAAATCATTAAACATGAATGATACGTACCTTATGTCGATCATACCGTTTTATCATGAAATTCTTCAAAAAGATCCTTCAAAACGTGAAAAACACATATGTACATGCGGCAAAAGTGTATAATAACCGTCATAAAAATTATCATATCTCAGGCCCAACACTTCTTTAACTCTTTTAGTAGCCTCCACCCAAATTTGAGACTGAGCCCTGAGAACATGGGCCTGAATCTCATCCTTGAGGCCACTGATAAAACACTCTCGAAAAAATGCATCAGACATGCCCTCTGTCCAAAAAGCTAGGCTCTCAAAAGAATTTATGAAGTCTTCCACTATTCCTGATTGTTTCAACTTTGTCAAACAACCCAAATGGTTGGTGTTAGTGTCAAAGCGTTCATAAAGCTCTGCCACAAATTGTGTCCAAGTAATATACTCTTGACGGGAATTTTTTCTCCATTTCCACCATTGCCAACGTTCTTGATCTAGATGGAGAACACCATACCAAAGTTTGGCCAAGTCATATGTAATGTCGTATAAAGATAAATAATGTTCCATTTGGGTTACCGAACTAGTGGGATCCGAGCCATCAAATTTGGTCACATACACCCGTGGAAGGCATAGGTCACGTTGAAAGTGATGGTGCTGAAAGTTAGAGGAATGTCCAGCTTTAGTATCTGAATGTGGGTCAGATAAAGGGTTATCTGTAGGAATATGCACCTTGGTGCAGAGCATCAAAATGACAGATTCAAGCTGGGTATTCAGGTCTTGTTTTATTTCCTCCATTGAGGACTACATGGTTGTATTTATGGCAACAACATTGGCACTGAGTTGTTTCACTTCTTATTGGGTCTCGGTGAAATTAGATTGCAAGGTATTGAAGCAAGCTTTCAGGTCTTGGCTGCGGGTATGGGCCATGATGATGAGGGAACCGAAATGGAGCTGGTGGGGTCAAAAATTTTGCTGAAAAATGATATGTATGAATGTGATAAGGGAGAAGAGATGAATCCAATGGAATAGGTCTCAAATAATGGTGCAAAATTTTCCAGACATTTGTAGTGATTTGGCAACCCAAACACAGTTGCGCAGCAATAGATCTTGTATGTTTTAATTTTTTTATGTTTCTGCCCCCAAGGGTTAGGTATTCAAGGGCTCTACAGACAAGGGCTTTACCTGTGCTATAGCTCTCTGATATACGTGTGGGGTCCAGAAATAGTACTCATCCCAATATATTAGGGCACTAACTAAGGAGGCTAGACCGTACCCTTAGCCGTACTACTTGACTACCCAGGTACTAGAGAGTATCTTCCCGAGTGTTTTTCTCGGTGGCACTACAACAGTCAGGCGACCGATAGGTTTATCTAAAGAGGGATCTAGGTAATCTAGTTCGATCCATACACAAGTGTTGTCTGATGCGCTACCACTCGAAGGGGTACCAACAGGGGTTACAAGGGTGGCCAACAGATGTGTGCTTACCACTTGTATTTCCTTCATGTATGAATCCCTCAACTGCGGGTTTATGTGTGTAACAACAGATCTTTGTGGCTTAAAGACGCCATAATACATCTCTAACCTGGAAAAAAATTAACCCACAATTTCTGTCGAGGAATATGCTCTGATACCACTTGTAATATACCAGATATAAAAAGTATGAAGAACATAAAAAAAATGCTAGAAATGGCAGAATAACAGCAATATAACCAGAACAATCACCACAATAACACTGAAATGATATATGAATAACAACAGAAATAGAACTATGATTATGAGAGAAATGTTCACAAGCCTCTTCGAGGGGGCAACCTCTAGTCGAGCAGAGCTCTATTACAATAATATTCAAGATAGGGTTCTCATACCCTTGACTCCTATTTATACTAAATATGTCTATCAAAAGAAGCATCTAGAGGAAGATCATTCTAGAAGCGAAAGCTTCTATTAGGTCTTCTTACATTCGAATTATTTTATTTTATTGAAAGGCCTTATTAATATTTGACCTTTATTACATCTGAATATATTGTTTTACCTATATGTGGGTTAGGACCCTAACAAAATATTTACGTGGGCTAAAGGTTCCATGCCTACCCTAACTCCACATAAAAACTACATAAGGGGGGGAACAATATAAACCACTTAGAGTTAACTCCCACAATGCATGTGGGATAAATGATTANATGCGTGTAACGATATATCTCTGTGTCTTAAAGACGCCAGAATACATCTCTAACCTGGAAAAAAATTAACCCACAATTTTTGTCGAGGAATGTGCTCTGATACCACTTGTAATATACCAGATATAAAAAGTATGAAGAACATAAAAAAAATGCTAGAAATGGCAGAATAACATCAATATAACCAGAACAATCACCAAAATAACACTAAAATGATATATGAATAACAACATAAATAGAACTTTGATTCTGAGAGAAATGTTCACAAGCCTCTTCGAGGGGACAACCTCTAGTCGAGCAGAGCTCTATTACAATAATATCCAAGCTAGGGTTCTCATACCCTCAACTCCTATTTATACTAAATATGTCTATCAAAATAAGCATCTAGAGGAAGATCCTTCTAGAAGCGAAAGCTTCTATTAGGTCTTCTTACATTCGAATTATTTTATTTTATTGAAAGGCCTTATTAATATTTGACCTTTATTACATCTGAATATATTGTTTTACCTATGTGTGGGTTAGGACCCTAACAAAATATTTACGTGGGCTAAAGGTTCCATGCCTACCCTAACTCCACATAAAAACTACATAAGGGGGGGAACAATATAAATCACTTAGAGTTAACTCCCACAATGCATGTGGGATAAATGATTAAGCATACAAGATCAATGACTGAGATTAACCTTGATTGAGATCGACGACTACTGAGCGCTAAATTTAGAGAGTCATATATCGAGTTCCAGAAGACCAAATAAGATGCGAGAGGGCTCACTAGAAAGATGATGGATTGAATAACATGTTGGTAGAGTTATTCTTACCAAGTTTGTTGATGTATGGTATCATTGGACATGTATTTATGCACAGGTCTATGTGTCTAGACGCATGGAAATCGTCCAAAGCCTTCTATCCTTGACTTTAATTTAATTAAAGGAATTATTAAAGTAAATTTTTTTTATTAATTAATTGAGTTATTTAAGGAAATGCTAAAATTAAGTAGCATTTAATCTTATCCATTCATCTCAAGTGAGATGTGAATTAATCTCAACCATTAACCACTTTGGAGATTAAGGTCAGGGCATAACTCAATATTATAAATAAAAGGATAGGGTAAAGGAGCAAAGAGTTGACATAGAGATGCTTAGATCATGAAGGATTGTGATTCAAGAAGATATCATATAGGTGGAGAAGTAATTCCATCTAGAGATTAGGTCAAGGAGAATAAAGAACAGAGGCATCCACAAGTGGTTTTTAGCAGAGCAAAGCCACAAGAAAGAGTTGCGTTGTACAGATTTTTTCATACATTCCTTGAGGTCGTGTATGTTGGTGTCAGTGGAGACAAGCACATATACGCAGGTTTACTTAAGGAAAGGCACATACACCTAGAAATGAGTGCCATATTTGGGTCATACAACAGAGAAAAAAGTGCCAAGTTTGTCTATAGTTGTATTTATTTCAGTGGGCCATTATCCCTATTATGAGAGCCTTGATTTTATCATAATAAAATCATCTTAGTATTGGTTTTCCCTTAGGGTTTTCCCAAGGATATCTACCCAAAAATATTCGTGTTTCTATGTGCATGATTTTGTTTCCAGTTTTGTTTCCTCTAGATTTATTTGAGTTGAATATTTCAGTGGTGTTTTTGTTTTGCGTGTTGCTAATATGATTTGTAGTAAGGAAATCACTAGATAACAAGATACCTATGTGCTGGAGTAAGGGGATTTCAACATGGTATCAGAGTGCATTCTCTAAGAGGAAGAAAATTATCTGATCGATAGCAGTTGATAGAAAATCTATCATATCTATAGGATATCTTATCAGATACATAACCAACATGCATAAATCGAAGGCCGAATTTCAGGGAAACAATTGTACTGAGGAAGAACTAGGGTTTTGCAGGTTTACAAAGGTGTACATGGGTTATATAAGGAACACACCCATGCATATGCGGGTCTCTTTGGAGATAGGTGTGTATATGTGGGATGCAGTAAGAAAATGTGTGTACATATGCAATTTTAAATAAGGTAAGTCACTTACATATGCGGGTTCTAGTGGTTACAGGTGCGTATAAGTTTATAGAGGTTAATACAGGGGCAGTTTCAAAAGAAAGTTATTTCTAAGGTAATTTATCAGGTATTAGGGATGGAAAGAGCATTGTTGAGAGTTGAAGAAAGATTGGATGGAGCATCCAAATTCCTATCTTGGAAAGCAAGAGTTACTTTGGCATTGAAGGAGTATGACCTTTGGAAGTCAATGGGAAAAGCAGGCATTCCATCAACAGATCCGACAACTTTGGAAACTCATGATAAGAAGGAGATAAATGAAGAAAGGTTCATCTTGGATTTGGTGAAGGATCATCTAACCCCTTATCTATCTGAGAAGAAGACGACCAAAGAGATGTTTGATTCCTTAGTAGGTTTATTCTAGAGTACTAACATGAATATGAAGATGGTCTTAAGAAATAAACTTAGATTGGTGCAGATGTTTAGATATAACAATGTTGCTAGTTATTTCATGAGGATCACGTAGGTATGTGATAATCTTGTAGCCATAGTAGACAAAATAGAGGACATAGAGCTCGTAAATGTGCCATTGATTGGTCTTCCCATGTCATGGGAACCATTTGTCAAGGGATTATCCGCTCGAGAACATATTCCAAATTGGTAGAGACTTTGGGATGATTTCATCCAGGAAGAGACTCGATATTATTCTAAGGGTAGTAAGTAGGAAATTAGTGATGAGAAATTATCCCTTGTTATTAAGACAAGGAAGGGGAAAGAAAAGAGTTATAGAAAGAAGGGTAAAAATGATGGAGGATCATCGTAGCCAGGGAAGAAGAATGAATTGAGTAAAATCAAGTTCTTCTCATGTCATAAGAATGGACATTGTGCATCTCGGTGTCTAGAGAAGAAGAAGGGTAAAGGAAAGACGCAGACAAAAACATCATTAAAGACGCAACTAGATGAGTTTACAATGAAGTTTGAGAAGGATTACTCATGGATTTCTTTCCTTTCTACTAGAAAAACCATGAGGCATGTGTGGTTCTTAGACAATGGTGCATATCATCATATGACAAAAGAAAGAGAGTTATTTAGTAGTCTGGTGGAGAGGGACTTAGATGTTCATGTGGAGCATGGTGATGATTCCAGGTATGCAATGAAGGGAGAGGGAATACTTACGTTCCAACTTGATTCGATAGGTTCATTGGATGCTCAGGATGTGCTTTACGTACTAGGTTTGAAGACGAATTTTCTCTCAGTCTCAACTATGGAGGATAATTGTTTTACTATTACTTTTCAGAGAGGGAAAGTACTCTTACATCGAGATAAATTTATCCCAGACACAACAGTGTATGTTGCGGTTAGAGAGGGAACTTTATACAAGTTTTAGGGAAATCTTATTTAGGCCTTAGTACATGATAGTGACATCCTATGTGAGTTGTGTAACAGGAGAATGGATGATTTTAGGGGCTAAATTTCTCTCATGGGCTAATTTTCCATGTTTTTTCCCAAAGAAAGATTCGTTATTCTAAAAATTATTCGCCCAAATTCTATAGGATAAAATTATTTTATCTTAAAAATCGCCAAAATCTTACACAAACTATATAAAATCCTTAGAAATTTGAATATTTTTACAAAAATATCGTCAAACATTTTATAGTTGGCATATGAAGGATTAGTAAGATTCGCCAAGGTTTCTACATTTTAAAATAAATTTCCATCCTTAAAATCATCCCTGAATAGGAGGTTGGGACACCTATACTATGGGTCATTGTCGATTCTGAGGGGGATTGTTATAGGTCCTCTATAGTTTAGTATTGAGCAAAAGGGAGTGTGAAGAGAGTGTGCACTTGGAAAGAATGTCAATGCTTCTTTTCTGAGTAGTGAGAGTAGGTACAAGGGGATAATGGATCTTATCCATTCATATGTGAGTGGGCCAATGTCAGTAGCATCAATACATGGATCATCATAATATGCAATGTTTATTGATGACTTTTCTAGGAAAACCTGGATATTCTTTATGAAGACCAATGATAGGGTATTCAATTGGTTTCAGATTTTATAGCTCATGTAGATAACTAGACAAGAAAGAAGATCAAGGTCTTGAGGTCAGATAATGGGGGATATTACACCTCTAATGAATTCAAGTATTTACGCAAGGAGACAAGGATCAAGAGGGAGTCGATAGTCTCATACAACCCTCAAAAAAATGAAGTTGTAGAGATAAATAATCATTCCATCATTGGTTATGCCAGGGCTATGGCACATGACTAGAAGTTGCCTTTGTTTCTTTGGGTAGAGGCATGCAACAAAATTGTATATGTGCAAAACAAGAGTCCTCACAAGATATTGGGTGACAAGACTCTAGAGGAGGCATTCTCGAGAGTGGAGCTAGAGATAGTACATGTGAGGATCATTGGTTGTCCATTCTACATCGATTTTTGTGTGGAGAAGAGGATGAAGGTAGAGCCTTCAGGAAAAAAGGTTATATTTGTGGGGTATAGTGAGACCTCAAAGGCTTACAGGATATTCATTCCAATACAGAAGAAGACAATTGTGAGAAGTGATGTTAAGTTTGAGGATAAATTTTCATCTAGGAGATCTAAATATTAAATCAACAATGATAGAGGCTAAGTATCAGTATCCAAAGGATGAGAAAAAATCAGTAGCATAGAATTCATGTGGGGAGGAGGAGTTATCCTATTCAAGTCCTATAAGGAGACCTAGGTGGTTGTTGCAGACATTGAGGGATGTTAATGAGACTCCTAGGAGTTTTTTCAGAGAGAAAAAGCCTTTGAGGAAGTTTCTGAACTATATGGTGCTTATGAGTAGCATCATTGATGTTGAGCCTTATAATTTTGAGGAAGAAAAATATCAACAGGTATGGAGGGATTCTATGGTAGAGGAGTACACCTCTATTATGAGGAATGATGTTTGGGACATAGTACCAAGAATAGAGGGGAAGTCAGTTGTGAGTTAGAGGTGGATTTACAAGATAAATCATGCAATATATGGTAGCTTCGATAAGTTCAACGTGAGGTTTGTAGTGAGAGGGTTCTCCCAGAAAGAGGGAGTGGACTACAATGAGAAATTTTCTCCAGGTGTCATGTCTACTTCTATTCGATATTTTGTTTCTATTGTTTTAGTTATGATGTGGAGGATACATTAGATGGATTTGAAAATAGTTTTCCTCAATGGGATCTTTTGAGCACTCAACACACCCTAAAAACTCTATGTCAAATTTTACTTTTTGGGTACCACTTGATCTTTTTGCACTGTCTGATTGGACTTCAATATGGAAAATATTGCCTTTGCTATCATTCTGAATCTCGTTAAGTATTGCAAAGTTTTTTTGAATCTGTGAAAACCCATAACTTAAAACACTAACATTTAAATAAATAATCGACAGCCAAAAATTTTCCCCAATGCACTCAAAGATTCGGCATAGGGAAGAATTAAAAAATAAAAGAGAATCACATGAGAGAACCAAGGTCACTGAGCATCCATTTTTCGACATCAACAAATGGAAGTCACTTTTTCACAATAATCATCACACAAGGATATCACTGACAACCAATTCCCTTCGGCGTTGTTAAAGGGTGAAAAGAGTAAGCGTTGGAAGAAGAAAGAAACATTATCACTGATTGTTGACTTCTGAAACGTTTTCAACATCGAGGGTTTTGAGGACGATAACCCACAAAGAAACTACGTGATAGGTTTATCTCTGAAGTTCGATCCCCGATACCTTTTCAGCATCGGCAGTCCCAAGTTTATCTTAGAGCGCATGACTTGAACAAAGTCCTGAGTCTAAACAATGCTCGCGAGATAAATCCCCGGTCAACAGTACCATGAATCCTGAGCCAGTAGTGCCACATCATCACCGTACGATGAAATCGATCAGTGTCGGAGGTTTTTCGCAGAAGGATATCAATGAAAATACAATGTAACTTGGAGCACCACTAAGTATAATGTCGGGACTAAGTTACAAGAAAATTAGACAAAGAACACAATAGATACACATGCAAAGGGAAGACATGATGCATCCATTTCAATACTTTATATTAGATCCCCATCAAGCTCAGATTACATACAAGAGATACTTTCTACACCTTTTAGGTCAATCAACCCAGTTTACATTAAGAACATGAAAACTTTCACAGAAAAGGAAAACTATCAAAATTGTGTGTCACGTCTGAGAATACAAAATGGAGTTTGTCAATCATGCCTCTTCTGCGCATGGAATTTCTCCCCGACTGCTTCGCACACCCTGAGATGTTTTCATTTTTTGTTCTTATAACACCTTGTGTGCTTCACACATCCACATGATTGTATCTTATGCTTCTGGAAGTTGTTTATTGAGCCATGTTGCATTCCATTAACGACCTTGCAATGCTGACACCTCAAAGGTCTTTGCTGCAAATTGTCGTCTTAATTCTCTATTTTCTTAGTAGAGTTCAATGATGGTGAGTTGTGTCTACTCTAACTGCTGAGTCAGCTCTCAAACATTAGAACCCAAGGCATCTTTCCTCCTCATTCTTCTCCCGCTTCCCTGACTTTTGTTTTCGATAGGTTCTAGCCAGATAATGTGCATAAGTAATGCCTCGGCGGTCGATCTTGTGCATGACTCAATCAGCATTTGGTTTCCACAAGATTTCTTATTCTTCCTTGGCATTCCTCTTCTTTGGGGTGTCTTTTGTTGGGGAGGCATAGCTTCCAACGTTCGTCCCCCTGGTGTAACTTCTTCCACTTCGGCATCCACATGGGGTGGTACCATCGTTTCTGCGCGTAGGTTGGAGTCTCCCTTGGAAGCCGCAAGAATGCCCACTGTGAATAAGAATGAATCCCAGATGTTTTGGGGCTCAATCCTGGAACTTTGGCTGCTTCGCATTCCCTGTCTTGCATTTTGATGAGTTCCCATGGTGCAACAATGTATCTATCTTATGCGTGAGGAACTTGACAAGGGCCCAAAGAGGAAAATTTGATCACACTGGGATCACGAGAAGAATTACCAACAATGCAAAAGCTCGGATGATGAGTAGAACACATGCATAATGTCCAGAATTTATAACAGAGTGGGAAGTGAGTGGAAAGGTGCCAGTGGACACTATATTCCTAGCAACGAGATGTTTTGAAGAAAACTAAAAAAAAATTGTGGCACATTTGTGCGACGAGTAGGTTTTGGGGTGTGCGAGATGCAGCCGATAGGAGTTGTAGAGGGTGTGTGGTATGATCACCTCAATTTTTCATTTCCCCGGTCTCTATGATGAGCTGATGATGGTTGACGCGCTTGTGGATGCGAATTTTGTTTGCATAAATTTCCTCGACCTAAGGCACCTAACGACCTCCCTTATGGCAGGATCTGATTATTTTGGAACATACTCATACTTTTGGCACATGTTTAGCTTTGACATCCTTTCCTGACTCCAAGGGCCAAACAACCACTGGTGTGACTTCAACTCTTACATTTTTCCGTACCCGATCTTTCATTCTGTGGAACACGGATTTAACCCATCCTAATAAGAGAAAATATGACGATGCTAACAGAAGCAGTCCAAGCAATTCAAAGGGTTGCAGAGATCATGTAAGTATCAAACAACCAGGTTTAGCAAGCTTTACAGGTATGCACCAGTCTGGATTCTTCACGCTTACATTTTTTACATATATTTTGCCAAGTGTTGTTCTATACGCAATCTTTAAATGATTTTAATTTCAATTGCAAGAAATATTCCTCTGAGTATTAAGAAAGAATGGCTCAACAACCTCACCAAGAAATATGAGAGAAAGTGGGTCAAAAAATCAACAAGGTGATGAAGGATATCGGACTTCTCGAGTTCGAAACACCCGATGAATTTGTCGACTTGGGTGACATAGTCGAATTGCACACCAAGAAAGATTCATCATGGGATGAAATACTAGAAAAGGTGACCGACACAGCGCCAGGATAGGTGCAACAATTTATGGAACACCCGACAAGAGATCGGGTTGTGCTGCAGTAGTTAAGCGTCAATCTGGTGAAATATTGGGCACATGCAGTAAAGATCAAAGAAATTTGTGTGGCCCCGATAGAACAACACAGATTTCCATATGCCCACACCTATGAGGAGTTGTTCATTAGTTGGTTGGAGTATGAGAAATGTCACCCTTTCAAAGTAATATCTTGAGATGACTGTTGGAAAATTATTAGGAGAGAATTCCACGTGACGAGTTTTGTTTTGTTTAACTGCACTTTAGCCATTATTTTTAGTTATTTTTATGTTATAAATAAGAGCATCGACTGATTACTTAAGGGTCGATGGTTTTTTCAAGAAACTCTCTTTTTTTGTTTTGTTAAGAACTATTTACGAGCTACCTTTAATAGAGAAGTCCTTCTGGACCAAAGACAAGTTATATTTTCATAAAATGCATGTGTGATTGGACATGGAGAAGAACTATTTCCTATCTCGTCTCATGAATGGATGATGTAATGAGTAAGAGCTATTGAATCTATTGTTAAGTTATCTGATGCAATGTTTTACAGTTCTTTTCTTTAATGATGAATATGAATTGTTGTGTTATTATGTGATGGATGATTAGAGTAGGTGAATTATTTTTATTGCCATTATATTGTCGCATATGTGTTTTCTTTATGATAATTAGTATCTTAGACAATATTTGGATGCTCACATGGTTAACGTATTAGTACTAGTCCTATGGTATAAAAGTGTTGTATGCATGCTTGAGTAGCGGGTTATCCCAAGCTCAACCTCTTCTCCAGTAGAGAAAATATGAACTGAAGGAGATGCCTTCACAAGAAAATGTAATGCCCATCAAATAATTGGTTGGATTGCAAGATCTGGAGAACCATTCCACTATTAAACATTGCAGAGTCTAATTGAGCCTCGGTGGCAGGTTTGGTTCCTGCTGTTGAACTAAAGGGATTTAGGACCCATCAACATAATTTGCGCTAGAAGGAGGGCCTAAAGAATGAATGGTTGAATCCATATTTCACATAATATTTCAGACAACCTGTAGATTCAAAACAACTCACATGCATGGCTAGTCATTCCCAAGACAACCCACACACATTGAGTACTCCCGAAACGAGTAACTCACCCCATCTCGAGGAAGAATTCTTGCTCCTTGACATACCTTATGCTCTCCCTCACAAGGAATTAAATCAATTCAGAAGAATCACAAAAGCATACGCTCAACAGATCGGTGTGTTATCTTTAGCTATGATACTTCCTCGAAGACAAAAAATAAGTAGACCAGTGGTCAATACTCCCGATGAGATTTTTGTGCACACAGTAGAAGACCTAATAGACTTCGCAATCACCGAAATCGAACATCCTCTGAATCTGATCCCCAAAACGCCAGTCGGCAATGTCTCTGAACCAGACGATCTTTCAGAAGAGGAGGAGTTTAACTCAGAATCTGAAGACATGAAAGATCACAATGACCATGATGAAGAAAGGATAAATCGGCCTCAGAACAATCAACCTTGGTTGGCCATAGACACTTTGGCCATCCCAGGGTGAGTCCATAACTTACCCTGACATCTAGAGAATTTACTTCCTAAGTTAGACACCGAAACCTCAGGATTACCTGAATATCATATCAAGAAATTCATACTAGCGATCAAACTTATGAATGTCTAACATGAAGATGTAGTATGCAGGATTTTCCCCTATACTTTTGAGAACTCCGCCTCCACATGGTATTTCAACTTTCTTGTAGGATCCATAACTAGTTGGACAAAATTTCAAAAGGATTTTTTAGATAAATTTGCTGAAGAAACCACTACAGGAGCTCTGATGGATGAATTGTTCGTAGCCACCATGAGTTCAAAAGAGAAGGTTAAATATTTCAATCAAATATTCACAACTATTTTGAACAAATTCCAACTTGAAGCTAAACCAACTCAGCAGTTGCAAATCAAAGTATATGCTAATGCCCTCCTAGCTTATATTTCCATGTTTGTGAAGAGGGCTGCCAAACGAACCCTGGCTGAGCATCTTGAAGAAGCCAAGATGATAGAGTTCCAAATGAAGGGATGTAAGGAAGGTCAGGTCTCGTTAGTTAAAAAATAAGTCCAACCTCCTCTCAGGAGAGGAGTCCTTTTGACTAGACCGCTAGGGAAACAAGCAAAACAAGCTCCTGAAAAGGGTAATGGAGACATAGAAGACCTACAATGCATGGTTAAGAAATTATCAAATGAGATCATAGACATGAAGAGAAACGTAGGGGAAAGAAACCAAGGCAAAAGGCCCTATAAGCCTTTCTTTGAAAGAAACCTGTTGTTCAAAGCAATTGAACCTCCCCCAACTAACCTAAATATTGATTTAGGAAAAGTATCATTTGATTCTTTTTGTACTTATCACCAAGAAAATCACTCTGAAAGAGATTTCCCTCAACATGTGCATGCCATGAATTTAATGGCCAACCAGTTTCTAGATGAGGTTTCCCTAATAGAACAACCAAGTAGTTGAATTATAAATGTCATTGATCAGGAAGAGATTGATCCACCAAAATATACAGCCATGTTGATATGGGATCCTAACCTAATTCTTCCTTTCGACGATCTATTTCAGGTTCAAGAACCACCCGCAGAGATCTCGATTGCACAAACGTGAATTAAGGTTCTACTTGTCTCAAAAGATCCTACTATTACCCAAACTCCGGGAGGAAGAGAGACTCCCGATCACCCGAAAGAACCTTTTTCTCCCTGTAAGAACCCTATTAGAATCCATACTCGAGAATTGCCCAAAATGGAGTACAACGTAGTTGAATATTTGAAGAAGTTGAAGGCTAATATATCAGTTATGGACATATGTAGAATCCCTCAGCAAAAAGACTTCCTGCTACAAGCTTTGAAATCAATAAAAAACCCTACAACAAGCAATGAACAACAAATAAATCTAACTTCCACAGATCTAGTAATAAACCAATTGTGAATACCTTCTCAGAAGATAAGAAGGGAAAACCCTTTCTCCCATTGTTCCTTTTAACGTTTGAAGTTTTCAACAAGAACCTCCACAATTGTTTGGTCGATTCTAGAGAATCTTCCAACGTTATGCCACTTTCTATTTGCAAGAAATTAAATGTCATTCCTCTCAAAAGCAATAAACATGTAAAACAACTAGACATATCCCAAGTGAAGTCCATGGAAGAACTTAAAGATGTAATGATCAGAATAGCCACAAATCCTAAGTTTGTGAAAGTGATTTACATCATTGTAGTAGATATCCCATAAGCTTATGGAATGTTATTAAGATGAGATTGGTCTGAGAAGTAAAAAAAATACTTTAGCACAGACTGGGCACACCTTTGGCTACCGCTGAAGGGATACAAGAATATGATCATAATTGATAGGGAAAGGTATCTGAAACATATTGTCACTGACCTAGAAATATTGAACAAACCCTCATCGATAGATTTCCATGTGTTAGGAAATTATTCCTGTGATTCCTACTTCAGAAAATTCTCCCCTCTTTCATTTGATGTCCCTCTCACTCAAAAATCTAAAATGGTTTTTCAAGAGAAATCACCAACACAGATAGAGGAAACCCTCTTCTATCAAGGACCTACGCTATATATCACGGAACAAAAGATAGGGGAGAAAAAAAGTAATAAGAAAGAATAAACGAATGATTTTCATTCAAAAATTTGGACCATATACTTTGATGGATCTAAGTCATGAGAAGGATCTGGGGCAAGGTGCATCCTCATTGATCCAAAGGGTAAACGTCATTTATTATCCTGTAGACTTGAGTTTGAGTGCATAAACAACACTGTCGAGTATTAATCTCTAGTACAAGGGTTAAAGAAATCCATAGACTTAAACATCAAAGAATTGAAGGTTTTCAGAGACTCATAGATTATCGTTAGACAAGTAAGGAATACTATACATTGATATTCCCCACACCTAAAGAATTATCAACAGGAATTCCATAGGTTAATAGATGATTTTGAATCTTTCAATATTACAGTGGTTCCCAGAGTAAAGAATATCTGTGTCGATTCCCTAGCCACATCTACTTCAAGGTTGTTGTTAGGACCCTATAATGTACCTTTTTGTTCACACGTTTTGATACCATTACATCCTTTTTTCACTCACATTTAAACTCACATTATCACCCTACCCTATCTTTCCAAAGGTATATAACGTCTCTTCTCTTTACTATATGTTTAATTTGTTTTACATATAATTTTACATTACTCTCGTACTTAACCGTTTATCAGAAATATATAAGTGTTGAAACAGTTCGAACTACAGATTATCATTGTTGTTTAAGGGCCCATGGCTGAAATAGTCAAAGCACGCAAACCCCGTGGCTGAAACAATCTGTGGTCTACGATGCTGAAACAACAACTCATACAAGAAGAAGTTGTTACACTCCCTATGGTCTATGATGCTGAAACAACAACTCACACTCTTCGTGGTCTACGATGCTGAAACAACAACTCACACAAAGTTGTTACACCGACCACAACATCCACACCTTGAGCTAGAATTAACCATTGTTGCTGCATGAGACCACGTTGCTGAAACAGTCAGAACGCAAATCTCATTGCTGAAACAGCCCACAATTTGCGATGTTGAAACAACGTACAACAACAGTAACAAGAAGATAAATAAATAAGTTGTTACTCCAGCCGCAACAACAACACCTCACTCAGCACCTTTTCAACTATTGTAATAACATTTTGTTACGGGAGACCAGGATGTCCTATTCCAAGTATAGAGATTAGATCTGACTAAGAATAGGATTCAGATGTAATTTGATGATCAAATTGTATCGAGGGGATTCTCCTCTTTAAATAAGATGAAATCATCATTAAAGAGGATCTACTTTTGCTAAGAAAAAAATTACAAAGAAGGACGTGTTTACTTCGGACATTGTAACATGATACAGTTGACAAATGAATAAAAGATTATTCTGAGCATTTCTTTCTAGTTCTTTTCATTTCAGGGGAATCTTGTGAGAAGGGAGGGCCCACCTTCTTCACAAGATTCACCCATTAGCTTTGTACTGTGTTACTGTTATTTCTGTTCATGCCTTGATTAAATTTTGTTTTGCTGAAACACTACTTTACTGAACTCTGTCTTGTTGAAACTCTGCTTTACTAATTGTTACATTGTTTTCATATGATTCATGCTTGGGTAACTGTTAATCATTCTAGTTAGCAATCCTGTTTGGTGAATTTATGAAAGCATGATAATTAAGGACAGGTGTTGAAGATTCCTACTTGGGGAATAGGGTCCTATTCTCTGTTAAGAGATAGTTAACCTTCAGTGTGTGTCAATTATTTTGATTAGCAATGAGTTCATGAAAGTGTGATGATCAGAAACAGGTGTTGAAGATTCCTTCTTGGGGAATAGGGTCCTGTTCTCTATTACAGAATAGTTGGTCTTTCCTTTTGTAGTATCTTGAAGGATTTCTTTCCTAGGTTGTTATTTCTTAATGTAATCCAGGATTCTTTGGACAATTATTTCTTTAACTTTGAACTCTGCAATAGGTAGGTTGCTTTCCTGTAATTCAAAGTAGAACTTCAGTTTGTTCAAGGCAAGGTGTGATTAATGTATTTTTACTACAACTCTAGATTGCTTTTGAGATTGAGCATATACAGTGTGTGATTACCTTTGAAATAAACAAACTTCCCTGGGTTGACAATTTATGTAGCACTTGATTGTTTAGTTAAATAAGAAATTATAGTGACCAACATTTTGGCATCATTGTCGGGAAAGGTAATTATAGATTTCAAAACCACTTATGTTCTTTCAGATACAAAGATTGCATGAGAGGACATGGAGACCCCTAAGAAACTGACCCTACAGGTGGCAGGGGTAGAGGAAGGGGAGGAATAAGGACTTATATTGACGAGATCATATCAAAATCTGAATTCGTTGCTCCTCAACAACCAAACTCTTGGAAACCAAAATCCCAACCTTCCTTTCAAGCAAAATTTGAAACGGGGAAAGAGGTTTGGAGTCCTGAGACAGTCGAGAAACTAGCAGGAAATAATGAGGACAGAACAAGCACATCAGGGGAGAAAACAGAAGAAAACATGGATGAGTATAATGAAGAATTGCATCATGAAGAACAGGCAGGTCCTGAAAGAGAGGTAAATGATGTAAACTCTTTTTCTACATTAGGATTTCCTGTTGGTGATCTTCCTAGAGGGGTAGCTCCCATGAAGAAAATTCCACTCTCAGCGCTACCTAACTTTCATGGTTTATCTTCAGAGGATCCTGATGAATTCCTTTTTGAGTTTGACATATTATGCAGAAGTTATGATTACATTTCCAATGCTAAAAAATTAAAGCTATTTCCAGCAACATTGAAAGGAAATGCACTAA
>JASDQU010740018.1:45862-62297 GCA_032191745.1 Picea mariana
ATGCTTGTAATATTATCATGTATTCTATTGCAATGATATTTATTGTTAATTTTGTTTAAGTCTATATGATGGCAGTAACTCTATGTTAAATGAGTTAATTTGATTTAATATGCATGTTATATATAAATTTATGGGAATGTTTCGCGTAGTAGCATTTCCCAACAGTGGGGTTGATGGTCGGGGATGTTACATATGTGTCCCCTCAGAACATTGATAAGTGTAAACTGCAACCAATTAGACATGTTAAACTGTGGTTGGTGCGATTATCCACTAGGACCAAAAGAAAGGTGGAAGAGGTCATATCGGCTTGTCAATTCATCATGGGTGGATTTCCCACTCGAGCGACCCTTAACATGCTTCCCCTGGGATATTATGTCTAGTTGATTGGTATGGATTCATTGGTTGCTTATAAAACTAAATTGGATAGTTAGCAAAAAACCTTAGAATGTCTAAATGAAGAAGGGGGGAAGACGACCCTCCAAGGGATTCAGAAGCATGTCTCAGTGAGACAAATATCATCCCTTCACGTGAAAAAGTATTGCAGAAAGGGGTGTTCCTTATATGCCATATAGATACTGGAATTTGTTGAGAATGACAGACCAAACCTAGAGGACCACCCCATATTAAGAGAATACACGAACATGTTCCCATAAGAGGTACCAGGTCTACCTCCGAGAAGGGATATCGACTTCTCAATATAAATTACACCAAGAGAGGTACCAGCATCTAGAATTCCATATAGAATGAGCACACTAGATCTGGTTGAGCTCAAGCTATGGCTAAAGGAGATGATGGAAAAAGGCTACATCCGACCCAATGTATCTCTGTGGGGAGCACCCATCTTGTTTGTGAAAAACAAATATGGCACCCTACGACTATGCATAGATTACAGACAACTCAATAAGACAACCATAAAGAACAAGTACCCCTTACCAAGAATCGATGACCTGTTCGACCAATTGGGAGGTGATTCCATTTTCTCGAAGATCGACTTAAGGTCTGGATACCACCAAGTCCGGATTAAGGATGAAGACATCCATAAAATAGCCTTCAGGATGAGGTATGGTCACTATGAATTCGTGGTGGTGCCATTTGGGTTAACCAATGCCCCTTCCACTTTTATGTTCTTGATGAATAATGTACTCAGAAAATTCATGGACAAATTTGTAGTGGTTTTCATTGATGATATCCTAATCTACTCCAAGAACAGGGAGGCGCACGAAGAACATCTTAGACTCGTACTTCAAGTATTAAGAGACGATCATCTCTATGCTAAGTTTAGCAAGTGTGATTTCTTTCAGAAGCAAGTCCATTACTTAGGCCATGTCATATGTAAGGAAGGGGTGGCAGTAGACCCCGAAAAGATAAGATATATTATGGAATGGCCTACCCCGAAGGATGTATCCGATATTAGGTCCTTCATGGGATTAGCACGATACTATAAAAGGTTCATAAAAGGGTTTTCCAAGATTGGTTGTCCAATCACTACCCTTCAAATAAAGGGGATTAGATTCATTTGGACATCAAAATGTGAAGAAATATTTCAGGAACTGAAATACCTCCTGAACCATGCGCTCATGTTAAATATTGCAGACCCGGATAATGATTTCCTCATGTGTACAGATTCTTGCAAGGAAGGACTCGGAGGAGTCCTTATGCAAGAGGGACATGTAATTTTCTACGCATCCAGGAAATTAAATGAGCATGATATAAATTATGTGACCCATGACCTATAGTTGGCTGCCATAGTACATGCTTTAAAAATGTGGAGGCACTACCTCCTGGGTAGGAGATTTGTGATTATGACAGACCATTGTGGATTGAGACACATGTTTTATCAACCAAAACTCAATGCCAGGCAAGCTAGGTGGATGGCTCTCCTTAGTGAGTTTGATTTCGAAATCAAACACATCAAAGGAAAGGAAAATAGGGTGGTCAATGCCCTTAGCAGAAGTATAAAAACGATTCATCTGGAAATGGTAAGCACCTGCGAAACGGATGTCAGGGAAAGAGTTAGGAATGCACAAGAAACTGATGCATTCTTCAAGACCATGACCTCATACCTAAGGCAAGAGCCTACTAGGATAAAATATGAAGGCTACTAGATGCTCAAAGAAGGCTTGATAACTTAGAGAAACAGATTGTATGTTCCAAACTGTGACGACTTGAAGAGGTTCATAATGGATGAACTACATAAGAGACCATATACCGGTCACCCAGGATATAAGAAAATGATCACAGCCACTAGGAAACAATTCTATTGGCCTGGACTAAAGAAAGACATAGATAACTATTTAGCTAAGTGCCTAGAATGCCAGCAAGTTAAGGTAGAACACTGACATCCAGCAGGATTTTTACAGCCCCTACCGATCCCAGTACGGAAATGGGAAACCATCGCCATGGACTTCATCACCAGATTCACCAAGTCGACCAAGAAAAATGATGCCATCATGGTTGTGGTTTAAAAACTGAGTTAGACTGCTCATTTCGTTCCTGTCAAATCAAATTGCAAGGCCATAGATATTTCCAACATCTTCATGAAGGAGATATTTAGACTGCATGGCATGCCCAAAGAAAATTGTATCTGACACAGATACCAAATTCACTTCAAGCTTTTGGAAATCCCTAATGGATGGTTTTGAGACAAAATCGTTGTTCAGCACATCTTATCACCCTCAAATTGATGGATAGACAGAAAGAGTGAACCAAATAGTAGAATACATGCTAAGGATGCATGTAATGCATCAGCCTAAGAAGTGGGAAGACTACCTACCATTGGTAGAGTTTGCCTACAGCAACGGTTATCAGGAATCCTTGAAGATGAGCCCTTTTGAATCCCTCTATGGTAGACAGTGCAAGATTCCAATCAGCTGGAGTAACCCAATGGACAAAATTACCATCGGACCCGACATGCTGAAAGAAATGGAACTGCAAGTGGTTCAGATAAGACAAAATATAAATATTTCTCAGGATAGACAGAAATGTTATGCCAACAGAAAGAGAACTCCCCGAGAGTTAAAGACCGGAGACCATGTCTATCTCAGAGTTAGACCCAGGAAGATTTCCCTGAGGATGGGAGCCTATGCCAAATTGGCCCCTCGGTATTGTGGACCCTTTGAAGTCTTATATAGAGTGGGACCTGTAGCCTATAGGCTAGCACTTCCTCCCATTGTAAAGGCACATAATGTTTTTCAGTTTCATTATTGAAGAAATATGTACATGATGATAATCATATAATTGATTGGTCTATGATCCAGGTGGATCCGGAGGGATAATTCCTGCCAGAACCCCAATGCATATCAGACAGGAAGAAAACCTCACTCAGGAACCGAACCATTGCACAAGTCAATGTGCAGTGGAAACACTTTGGCCCAGATGAGGCTACGTGGGAAATGGAGGATACCATGAGACAGGAATATCTGATTTTGTTTACTCCTGTACATATTACATATTGTTGATGATTGAAAAAGTCAATGTAATTTCACCTGCAAAGTGTTGCTAAAGCCTATTATTATATAATACTAAATAATGCTAGTAGGTGGGACCCTCTTGAAATTTTGAAGATCAAGTCTGTTCATTTTTATAATGATGAGCTACAAGGGTTTGCACGGTTGATGAGAATATGGTTTTTATTATTTAAGCTTTGGGATGTTGTTCTTTCATGATACTACAACCTGCTATTCATTTATGTTATTTTTTCTTCTCGCACCTACACAACAAAATGTTTGTGAAAATAAAGAGACCTAGCTCTGCGATACTATGTGCATAAAAATGCTTGTTTATAGTGGTTAAGCCCTAACTAACAAGAAAATGGCTATGAAATATTGTTAAAGTTACATTTTTATATGCATATGGTGGGAATTTTAGTGGCGCATTTTTGCAAGGAGATAATACAATGGTTATGCATTGGTTGATGCAATCGGTGGCCAATATGATTATATTATAAACCTTGGTGGCTCATGGAAGTAATGGCTTTGAAATTTTTATGGTAATTATGCTATTGGTGGTGATTATATTGTATAATGGTCAAGCGATTTATTTGAGTTATGACATGGGTGGCGCATTTGGAAAGGTAATGATGCATATGGTTGAATTGTGGGCTTGGACTATGTTATGGTTTAAACGTGTTGATATTCTCAATGCATTGGTTGATTAATGGTGTTAATGAGGGATCGCTGGCATGTACTATGGATTAAATGTGATATGGGTGGAGGCGACATGCATTTACTACACGTCACCTTTACCCTTCCCATTGGTTGTCACCCTAGTCGGACTATTCTTTGATCTGGTTGTTGTGATTGCGCTCCGGATTTCTAGCAGGGTGAAACCGCTCGGCCACCTCTCGTCTTAAGGTTTCGATCAACAGGTATGTCTCTTTTGGCCATTATTGACTTCACTCTTGTTACAAAGTATTTTTTGGCTCATTTGTGTGGTTTTGTGTTTGTCCTGAGTATTGCAACTGTGTGGAATTTTGGGTTTATAATGAAAAATGGATGGTTTTGCTTATAATTGTTTTGGTTTCATCAGATTTGGTGGTCTTCTTGGGTGGTAGTTTTTGGTTACCACTGTGTTTGGTTAAAGGGTTCTTAAATCATGGCTGGATGGTTGTATTCATGATTCTTGGGTTTAATTAGAGCATTTTTTCCTGTTCGGCCCTGTCAAGGAACTGCCTCCCATTCACAAGCATCATAGCCCTCCCTGTGTGTATGCTTGTAGCTTCAAAGTTTCACTATAGTTGGTGCCTTTTCCCCTGTGATGGMTACTATGCAAATCCTTAACCCTCCAGACTGAAGCTGCATAGGGAGTCTATGGAGCCTGTTAAGTTGTTCCTGATTGTTGTGGTCTATGACTTTGAATGYGGGCTCAGCCATTGGTCGTATGGTGGTCGTGTGGTTTTGGTTTTTCGTCATTGCCTCTATGATCAAGTATGAAACTTACATTGACAGTTTGTGTTTCTAACGCTCGCAAGTCACCCACCTTTTATCAAGGAAACTCAGTTGTTTTTAAATGGAAAGGCTTATGCCATGTCGATTAGATGTGTGGTTATGTAGAGATACCACGACTTGTTTGATTGATTGTTTTTCCATCGGCGTAACTCTTATGTCTATCCTGAGCAGTTTTCAGATTTTTCTTTATCTAAATCACTTGTTTTTCCATTTCTTTCAGCATGTCGGGTCCAATTGTAATTCTATCCACTAGATTAATCCATATTATTGGAATCTTTCACTTCCTACCATAGAGGGCTTCAAAAGGGCTCATCTTCAATGACTCTTGATAACCATTGTTGTAGGAAAATTCTGCCAATGGTAGATAGTCTTCCCACTTCTTAGGTTGATGCATTACATGCATCCTTAACATGTCTTCTAATATTTGGTTTACTCTTTCTATCTTTCCATTAGTTTGAGGGTGATGGGCTGTGATAAACAACAATTTAGTCTCAAAACCAGCCATTAAAGACTTCCAAAAGCTCAAATTAAATTGTGTGTCTCTATCAGATACAATCTCCCTAAGCATTCCATGCAGTCTGAATATCTCCTTCATGAATATGTTGGCAATATCTATTGCCTTGCAAGTTGACTTGACAGGAACGAAGTGAGCAGACTTGCTCAATTTTTCCACCACTACCATGATGGCATCATTTTGCTTAGCCGATTTTGGTGATCTAGTGATGAAATCCATGGAGATGGTTTCCCATTTCCATTCTGGAATTGGTAGAGGTCGGAAAAAACTTGTTGGGTGTCAGTTTTCTACCTTAACTTGATGGCATTCTAGACACTTAGATAGATATTCAACTATGTCCTTTTTCAATCCAGGCCAACAGAATTGTTTCCTAGTGGTCGTGATCATTTTCTGATAACCTGGGTGACTAGTATATGGTCTCTTGTGTAGTTCATCCATTATGAACCTCTTTAAGTCGTCACAACTTGGAATATACAATATGTTTATGTAGGTCAGCAGGCCTTCATCAAACATCTGATAGCCTTCATACTTTATCCCCGTGGAATCTTGCTTTAGGTATGATGTCACGATCTTGAAAAATGCATTTGTTTCTTGTTCATTCCTGATTCTCTCCCTGACATCCATTTCATAGGTGCTCATCGTTTCCATGTGAATCATTTTCACACTCCTGCTAAGGGCATCGGCCACCCTATTTTATTTTCCTTTGATGTGTTTGATTTTGAAATCAAATTCACTAAGGAGAGCCATCCACCTAGCTTGTCTAGCATTGAGCTTTGGTTGATTGAACAAGTTCCTCAACCCAAAATGGTCTGTCATAAGTAAAAATATACTACCCAGRAGGTAATGCCTCCACAGTTTTAAAGCATACAATATGGCAGCTAACTCTAGATCATGGATCACATAATTGATTTCATGCTCATTCAATTTTCTGGATTTGTAGCAAATTACACATCCTTCTTGCATAAGGACTCCTCYGAGTCCTTCCTTACATGCATCTGTACACRTGAGGAAGTCAATATCAAGGTCTGCAATCTTCAACATGGGTGCATGGGTTATAAGGTATTTCAGTTCCTGAAATCTTTCTTCACATTATGATTTCCAAGTGAATTTAACCCCTTTTTTCTGAAGGGCAGTGATTGGACAACCGATATTGGAAAATCCTTTTATGAACCTTCTATAGTATCCTGCTAAGCCCATAAAAGATATGATATCAGATACATCCTTTGGGGTAGGCCATTCCATTATAGATCTAATATTTTTAGGATCTACTGCCACTCCTTCAGAAATAACATGGCCTAAATAATGGACTTGTTGTTGGAAAAAGTCACACTTACTAAACTTAGCATAGATATAATGCTCTCTTAGTACTTGAATCACTAGTTTAAGATGTTCTTTAAGCTCCTCTCTGTTCTTGGAGTAGATTAGGATATCATCAATGAAAACCAATACAAATGTGTCTAGGAATTTGTTGAGTACATTATTCATCAAGCACATAAAAGTGGCGGGGGCATTGGTTAATCCAAATGGCACCACCACAAATTCATAGTGACCATATCTTGTCCTGAAGGTTGTTTTGTGGATGTCTTCATCCTGGATTTGGACTTGATGGTATCCAGACCTTAAGTCAATCTTTGAGAAAATAGAAGCACCCCTTAGTTGATCAAACAAGTCTTCGATTCTTGGTAAGGGATACTTGTTCTTTATGGTTGTCTTATTGAGTTGTCTATAGTCTATGCACAGTCAGAGTGTGTCATATTTATTTTTCACAAACAAGGCGGGTGCTCCCCATGGAGACATGCTAGGTCGGATGTAGATTGTGTTCATCATCTACTTTAGTTGTAGCTTGAGCTCAACTAGCTCTGGTGTGCTCGTCCTATAGGGCGTTCTAGACATTGCCACTACTCCTGGTGCAAGTTCTATCGAGAAGTCAATGTCTCTTCTCAGAGGTAGACCTGGTACCTCTTCTAAGAACACGTCTTTATACTCTCTTAATACGGGGTGGTCCTCTAGGTTTGGTTTGTCATCCTCAATATATTCCAACACCTGTATTACATATAGAGGACATCCCTTTCTGCAATACTTTTTCATTTGAAGGGTTGATATTCTTCTCACTGAGATAGGCTTATGAATCCCTTGGAGGGTTATTTTTCTCCCTTCTTAGTTTACACAATCTAAAGCTTTATGGTAGTAGTCCAACTTAGTTTTATAAGAAGCTAACTAGTCCATACCAATCAACAGGTCATAAGACCCTAGGGGAAGTATGTTAAGGGTCTCTTGGGTGGCCAATCCATCCATAATGAATTGGAAAGATGGTATGACCTCTGCTACTTTTATTTTGGTTCTAGTGGCTAGTTTTACCAACCATGGATTAACATGTCTAAATGGATGCAGTTTACACTTATCAATAGTCTGAGGGGCCACATAACTCAAATTAGAACCAGGGTCAATTAAAATGGAAACTAGATGGTTAGCGATCATACCTTCCATCTCCACCACTGAAGCTTGGTGGTCGGATTGTTTATTATCTGAGGCTGCATAAATCTGTGGCATGCTCCTAGCCACATCATTGATTGTGGTAGCTTCTTGGATGTTGTAGACTCTCCTAATGTTCTGTTGTCTGTGTGGGCAATCTCTCAGCAGATGTTATTCTCCATAACCCCAACATTTCAAGGGTTCTCGCCCATTCCTAAGGTCTTCCCACCAAATGGAATCCTTTCCATTTAGGTGGAAGATGACTATTTGAGCCTTCAAGTTTTCAGAGTAGTCTTGGACTCTAAAATACTTCTTTAAACCAAGCAGCCAAGATTTTTCCTCTTCCCCCTTCTCAATCTCTCCATTGAAAGAGGGCGGTTTGGATTTCTTGAACTCTTCAAGATCATGACTTTTGCAATTCTTTCGCTTCTTGCCTTTTCTTTGAGAATGTGAGCTAGTTTTGCTACTAGTAGTTCCCTCGAAGTTGCCAGTTTCATTTCCAGAGGACTCTCTCGATGAGTGTCCCCTACCTCCAGGTTGGCCCTTCCTCGAGGTACTTATCCTAGTGTGGCCACTTATGGGACCACGTCTTCATATCTCAGGTGGACTTTGACTTCTCTTTGTATGTTGTCGGTTCACATGACTGGTTGCGGGTCCATGTTGCAACTTCCTTTGTATGTCGAATAAGATCTGCAACAAGACTGCATTAATTCATGTTTGTTTTTCTTTCTCTTTTATCAATATCTCATTGTCGGCGTTGCAACTCTGTAATTCGACCATGAGGCTCCTTACAGTTTCAGCCAGATCTGGAGGGGTTTCCATTGCCCTCCTTTCATCACATTCTTTGTCTCTATTGTGGGATCCATCCCCCAATTCACGACACATCACCATCGTTTATACTCGTAGTTTCCCGTGATTTACTGACTGCTTGAGTGCTGAAAAAACACCTACTATTAGCCAACAATCTATTAGTTTATGAACACACAGTTCATATTTCTTAATTACACACACACAGTAGAAAGTTTCATTCTTTTCTTCAGTAAACGTTTAACCAGACTCTTTAGGAAAGACTTAAGATAGGGTGTCACAGTTAAAATTCCTTTAAATATGGTTTTTAAATGACTTGTACATGAGCCCAAGAAGTCCAAGTGTTGTAACCATGCTTTGATACCAATTTGTAACACACCCGACCTCTAAATGCTCTTTTAAGGGGTGGGAATCATAATTTCGTTTTCCTTAACTATCTCAAATCCTAATTCCGATATTTCTATCACATCCTTCTTGTCCAAGACTTTACAACCTCTGCCTCCATGATCAAAACTGAGCTCAGAACTGACAAATATACCTCTCCCAAGTCTTCTGGACTACCAAGTCTCTAGACTGCGCGATTCCTACACCACGCATCCACAGAACATCAATGGTTCTAATTTACTTCGGGACTCTATGCTTTGGTGAATTCCAAATTACTCACAAATGCAAGCCTCCGAATTGAAATCCTTTTGGAGTGTTAGATCTCCTGACATGCGTCCTCCACTACTAACGGTTACGATGAACTTAGATGCTTCGACCTTTGGGAGTTCTCGACTCTCGCAACAAGCCTTCCTCCAGAGTGACAGAGCTTTTGACACATGTCCTCTGATATCAACAGCTCAGGTAAAGTCTGGTCTCCATACCTTTGGGATTTCTTGTTCCATTTTTTTCCGAAGGGGCTATCCTTCAAAGTAACAGATTGCCTACCACCCGTCCCCAATCAACAGATAGTTGAGATCCTTTCTGTTACACCGCATTTCAGGGATTTTCGAAGCACTAAGATTCAAATCCTCTAGAGTGAATCTCTTTCGGAGTTAACGATATACTGACATGCATCCCGATTGATGGAGGATTCAGATCTCCTCCAGCTCCCTGCGACTTCAAGAGTCTTCAATAATTTACACCTTCTTCCTTCTGGTGTGTTAAACCTCCGGAGTACAGTATCTGATGCCATGTGTCTCCCGACGCTAACGGCTAGGATGGGCTCTGACACTTCAGGCCTTTTGGACTCTCTACAATACTACACCCAAAATCCTCTAGAGCCCCAAAGTCCTGGAGTGTCGGTCACTTCACCAACCACTCTGGCTGGGCAGGCATGTGCTAGGGGCTGAAATGTGGAATTTCAAGGGGTGACTGTTAGGACCCTATAATGTACCCTTTTGTTCATACTTTTTTCCTTCATTACATCCTTTTCCCACTCACATTTAAGCCTACATTATCACCTTAACCTATTTTCCCAAAGGTATATAACGTTTCTTCTCTTTGCTATATGTTTAATTTGTTTTACATGTAATTTTACATTACTCTCATACTTAACTGGATTAAATATATAGTTTCTGAAATAGTTTGAACTGCAGTTAACATATTGTTGCTGCTTGAAGACCACGTTGCTAAAACAGTCAACAGTACGCAAATTCTGTTGCTGAAACAGTCCGTGATTTGCGACGCTAAAACATCATTTCACATACATCAGTAACAAGAAGGAGTTGTTACACTGGCCACAACATCCATACCTTAAGCCAGCACCAACCATCGTTGCTGCTTGAAGACCACATTGCTGAAATAGTCAAACAGGACGCAAATCCCGTTGTTGAAACAGCCCGTGATTTGCGATGATGAAACAGTATTCTACAAACAGCAGTAACAAGAAAAGATAAATAAAGAAGCTGTTACACGGGCCGCAACAGCTGTAACTCAAGCCAACACCATTCCAACTACTGTAACAACATTTTGCTATGGAAGATCAAAATATCCTATTCCAGCATAGAATATCAGATCAGACTAAGAATAGGATTTGTATGTGTACACATGTAATTTTATGATCAATTGTATTCTCCTCTTTAAATAGGGGAGAAATGAGCATTAAGGGGGAACAAAAAGGTTTAGCTAGAAAGTAATCACAGAGAAGGAGTGTGTTCACACTGGATATTGTAACTTGACACATTTTGACAGATGAATAAAAAATCATTCTTTTTCATTCCTTTTTAGTTTCTTTCATTTCTAGGGAATCTTGTGAGAAAGAAAGGGCCCACCTTCTTCACAAGATTCACTCATTAGTTATGTAGTGCGTTAGTGTTGTTTTTATTCGTACCTTGTTAAAACTCTGTTTTGCTGGAACTCTGTTTTGCTAAAACTCTACTTCCATTGATTATTACATTGTCTTCATATAATTTATTCCAAGGTAATTGTTAATCACTTTGATTGGTAATTTTGTTTGCAGAACGAGTTTATGAAAGTGTGATAATCAGAAACAGGTGTTGAAGATTCCTGCTTGGGAAATAGGGTCATGTTCTCTGTCATAGAGTAGTTAGTCTTCGGTAATTGTTAATCATTTTGACTGATAATCCTGTTTGCAGAATGAGTTTATGAAAGTGTGATAATCAGAGACATGTGTTGAAGATTCCTGCTTTGGGGAATAGGGTCATGTTCTCTGTTATAGAGTAGTTAGTCTTCATTCTGATTGGTGACTCTGTTTGATGAGTTCATGGAAGTGTGATAGATAGAAACATGTGTTGAAGATTCCTACTTTGGGAATAGGTTCATGTTCTCTATTACAGAATAGTTAATCATCTTTACAGTGTGCTGAAAAGTTCATTTTTCCTAGGTTGCTACTCTTTAATGTAATCCAGGATTCTTATGATAATTATTTCCTTTTGAATCTTAAAACTCTGCAATAGATAGATTGCTTTTATTATAATTCAAAGTAGAACTTCAGTCTGTTCAAAGCAAGGTGTGATTAGTGTACCTTTACTACAATTCTAGATTGCTTTTGAGATTGAGCATATACAGTGTGTGATTGCCTTTGAAATAAACAAACTTCCTTGGGTTGACAATTTATGTAACACTTGATTGTTTAATTAATAAGCAGTGATAGTGACCAACATTTTGGCGCCGTTGCCGGGGAAGACAATTATAGATTTCAAAATCATTTACGATTTTCTTTCAGATGCATAGATTGCATGAGAGGACACGAACCCCCCAAGGAAACTAACCCTACAGGTGGCAGGGGCAAATAAAGAGGAGGAAGAAAGACCTTCATCGACCAGATTATATCAAAATCTGAATCTGTTGTTCCTCAACAACCAAGCTCTCGAAAACCAAAGCCTCAACCTTCCTTTCAAGCAAACTTTGAAATGGGGAAAGAGATTTGAAGCCCTGAGACAATTGAGAAACCAGCAGAAAACATTGAGGATCGAGCAAGTGCATCAGGGGAACAAATAGAAGAAACCATGGATGAGTATAATGAAGAACTACACCATGAAGAACAGGCAGGTCTTGAAGCAGAGGTAAACGATGAAAAGTCTTTTTCTACCTTAGGATTTTCTATTGGTGATCTCCCTAGAGGAGTAGCTCCCATGAAGAATATTCCACTTTCAGCCTTACCTAACTTTCATGGTTTATCTTCTGAAGATCCTGATGAATTCCTTTTCGAGTTTGACATATTATGCAGAAGTTATGATTACATTTCCAATGCTCAAAAATTAAAACTATTCCCAGCAACATTAAAGGGAAATGCATTAAGATGGTTCATGAGTCTTGGAGGTCATGTAGTCACAACATGGGATCAGATGAAACAGAAATTTCTGCACAAATATCAAGACTATTGCCGAACAAGAGAAAAAAGGGAGGAACTATTCAAGATGATACAGAAAGAGGATGAAAATTTGGAGGACTTTGTGGAAAGGCTACAATATAATCTACAAAGATCCAGTCACCCCGATGTAAGTAAAGATATTCTTAAAACAATATTATTAAAAGGAGTAAGGGATGATTGTCTAGATATGTTGAATATGCTTGGTAAAGGGGACATATCTAAAGAATCATATGATGAAATTGTTAACCTATGTAAAAGATGTTCAAGAGGAGATGCAAGGAATAGATCAAACAGTACGGATACCACATTTTCAAGAGTTCAAAAATCAGCCAGTGGAGGAGCAACAAGAGCCGAAATAGGTAATTTACTTGAGGGTTTTAAAACTGAAATGTTAAGCTCTTTTGCTTCACAAATTGATACCTTGCAAATTCAAAAGAAACAAGCCGAAGCAGAAGCATCTCTTTCCATCTTTTGTTCCAAATGCAGAGATAAGCACCCACGAAGGGAATGCCCATTGGAAAAAAAGCCAATCTGCACTATTTGTGATAAGGATCATGAAACTCAACAATGCCCTTCTTTACCAAGAATCAAAGCAACATTACAACCAACTGATGAAGAAGTTGAAGCTGTCTATCTGTTGACACAAAGAAGGCAATGGCAGCTGCGGGGACAAGGTATGAATCCTAATATGCCATTTACATCTTCTAATCGTTGGAATAACTATCCTTCTTTTAATCAAGCAAATTACCCTCCCTTTAATCAAATGCAATACCCACCCCTCAATCAAATGAATTACCCACCCATGCAACAAACTAGCCCTCTCTTTGTAGACCCAGCAATGTGGACTCCTTGGCCTCCACAACAACAACCTTACCTTAACCAATGGAATCCAAATTGGAGAGGTCAACAACCCCCGTTCCCAAATCAATTGCCTCAATTTCAATCACAATTTCAGCAACCACTCTCTTTACCATCAGGTACTCCACCGAACAATCAAATGATGAGGCCCCAACTACCTGTACAACCTAACCATAACCCCAATAATAAGGCTGTGCAGTGCATTGATATTCAAAACCAGCCTATACTTTCTCTTTTCCCTGCACAATGCAATGATATTCATTTACGATATGGGAAAATAGTAGAACCTATCATTGATGATGTTACCTCTCCTAATTCTGGTAAAGAAGAAATAAAAAAGCACGATGTACCTGAAGAGGTACAATTGTCCCCCAACACTGTTGCCGAAAAAACAAAACCACCATTCCCTGAGCGTTTAGCTTTGACTAAAACGCCTGAGCCACCTGCTTTCAATCTTCTAGGGGAATTACAAAATCTTTATGTCAAAATTCCACTATTACAAGCACTAAGAGACATACCAATTTATGCCAGAACTATGCGAGACATTTGTGTTAAGAAACCCGGTAGGAAAACTAAAGATCCCCTCACAGTTCATGTCATGGGTGATTTGTCCGCACTAATGTCAGGTAAAGCTCCTCCGGTTAAATATGGTGATCTCAGCCATCCTACCATCATAGTGCAAATTGGAAAAACAATAATTCCTCGAGTTCTGGTAGACTTAGGCGTTGCTATCAATATTATGACTCTTGAAACCTCACAACTGTTACAACTGAAGAATGAAATCAGAGAT
The DNA here is from genome assembly GCA_032191745.1 of Picea mariana. Taxonomy (NCBI): domain Eukaryota; kingdom Viridiplantae; phylum Streptophyta; class Pinopsida; order Pinales; family Pinaceae; genus Picea; species Picea mariana. The sequence goes on from JASDQU010740018.1 coordinate 60,067, forward strand.
ACCCCGACCATTCTAGAATTAGCTGACCGTTCTACAATCGAATCGGAAGGATTCATTGAAGACCTAATCATCTCAGTTGAATCCTGGAATTATCCAGCTGACTTTGTGATATTACAACCTAAAACAAAGTTGGGGGGTCACCCTTTAATTTTGGGCAAGCCTTGGCTAGCCACGGCAGATGCTTTTATCAACTGTAGATCTGGTTCAATGACAATTTCCAATGGATATGAGACTAAACATATTACCCTCTACCCTCACTCTACACCCTTGATTAATAATGACAATTCCTTATGGGTGGACTTTGATGATCAAACTACTCAACCTATATTGACTATCAGACAAGCCTTAAGCCCTAAAGATGCCACTGAGGATGAAGTAATTAATAATTTTATTTGTGAACCTTCCTCCGTGACTCCAGAAACTCATAACCAACTAACTGCACTTTTGGAGTCAGATACCCAGGAAAACCTTAACTCTGAAAACCCACCTCAAACATCAACCACCATCTCTTCTAAAAGTATACCAGTAGAAACTGAACCTGGCAAAACACTGAACATAAACCTCAACCTGACAGTTGTTGAAACACAGCAATTAACGAAGTTACTTCTTGAACATAAGGCAGCATTCGCATGGAACTATACAGATATGAAAGGAATCTCTTTCGAATTATGTACTCATCATATCTATATCAAGGAATATTGTCGACCGATCTGCTAATCTCAACGACGAATGAACCCTAATTTAAGAGAAATTCTTAAGGAGGAACTTCAAAAATTGTTTAATGCAGGGTTTATATATCCTATATCGGACAGCGAATGGGTTTCCCTGTTGGTAATAGTTCCTAATAAAAACAGGAAATGGAGAGTATGTGTAGACTATAGAGCCTTAAATAAAGCCACTCAAAAATATCACTTTCCGTTACCATTCATTGATCAGGTGTTAGATAGTTTGTCAGGGAAAAAATTCTTCTCCTTTTTAGATGGTTTTAGTGGGTATAATCAGATCAAAATTGCACCCCAAGACCAAGATAAGACCACTTTTACTAGCCCATGGGGAACTTTTGCTTATAGAGTCCTCCCATTTCGACTATGTAATGCACCAGTAACCTTTCAAAGAGCAGTTATAGGAATCTTTTCTGATATGATTAATGACTCTATGGAAATTTTTATGGATGATTTTACCCCTTATGGTGTCTCTTTTGAGGAATCACTAAAAAACCTTGAGAAAGTACTTAAACGATGTATACAAGCCCACCTCTCCTTAAGCATAGAAAATGTCATATGATGATGAGTGAAGGAGTAGTACTTGGACATTTTATTTCATCTCAAGGAATTCAGGTGGATCCATCCAAGATACAAGTCATTAAAGACCTTCCTATTCCCAAAACCCAAACAGAGGTGAGAAGTTTCCTAGGACATGCTGGATACTATAGAAGATTTATCAAAAAAAATTCCAAAATAGCTTCTCCTCTGTTTGTGTTACTTATGAAAAATGTTGAATTCAAGTGGACTAATCTTTGCCAGGAAGCATATGATACACTCAAACATCAGTTATCTACAGCTCCTATTCTAAGAGGACCTGATTGGACACTTCCCTTTCATATATCCTCTGATGCTTCAGATATTGCAATAGGAGTTGTCTTGGGACAAGAAGAAAATCATATCCCTTATGCTATTTACTTCATTAGCAAGAATATGACTCATGCTGAACTTAACTATACAGTTACCGAAAAGGAATTCTTAGTAGTTATCTATGCTATTAATAAATTTCGACATTACATCACTGGTTACTCTACTTTTTTCCATACTGATCACTCAACTATCAAATATTTAATGAACAAACCTGTCACAAATGCTCAAGTCACCAGATGGTCACTATTATTACAGGAATTTGAAATTACAATTGTAGATAGACCAGGAAAAGAAAATGTAGTTGTTGATTTCCTTTCTCGGTTAACACCTGATGATAATACCCCGGTAGATGATTCCTTTCCTGATGAATATCTATTTGCAGTATCTTCTCACTCACCATGGTATGCATACATCGCTAACTACTTGGTTGCAGGGAAGTTACCGCCACACCTATCGCACCGAGAGAAAAGAAGAATCATTCAACAAAGTGCTTGGTATAGCTGGATAAGTGGGTGTCTTTTCCACACAGGACTTGATCAAGAAATCTGAAGATGCATTAGAGAAGATGAGGTTTATGATTTACTAAAAGCTTGTCATGAT
>JASDQU010740018.1:78900-103795 GCA_032191745.1 Picea mariana
ATACCAAGGAGACATTTTCATTTTGAATCATCTTGGACTTGAACATTTAAGTGGGGTAAAAGGAGGTTGCCCCCTCGAAGAGGCTTATTATCTGAAATTATCTCTTTTTCAAGGCGTTGAGTACTTTTCCTGAGGTTTTTCTATGCTATATTGATGTTTGGTTCTTAACAAAAATGGTGAACCCCTGTCAAACGTCTCGTCCTTAGAACTTTCAATCTATAAAAGAAAACACTTTGCAAAGTTGGTTAGACTTTAGGGCATGGGTAAAATATAAAAAATAATTTAATTCTGCAATAAAATATGGTAAAAAGCAATAAAATAGGTCAAAACAATCCATTTACCATTTCATTTTGCAATTTCACCCAACTAGTGCCTAAAACCTTATTTTTCTCCCAAATTTCAATTGTCGATTATGGAGCGCCTGGTGGATCATTTCGCAAACCGTCTCTGTCAAAAAGGTAATCTCCTGCCTCTTTATCTTTTCATGGTTTAAAATTTTGTTTTTGTTGGTTATTATTGAGTTTGGCTCAATTTTTTGGGGGTACCTGCGCTTTCAGATCGTCCCAGGCCCACAATATAGTGAAATGTGACGATCTAGAATCGTCGCAAGGGACTCAAAGACAAGGTGCGACGACATCGCTCTGCATGAAAGCAAAGCCCTGCAACGACCACAACTCGACTTTTGAAAAGATAGAATGAGCTAGGAAAACTTCCAAGAATTGATTTTTTATGATTCTAATCCTCTTTTGATGTTACTTGGCAGGATTTCCTTGGTCAAAATGCTCGAGTGGAGAGAACGAGATCATGAGGAAAAAGACTATTTTGTCGGGAATGACTCGTGCACAATTATGTCACTTAGGCAATGTGTGTTACTCAAGTTTTTCAAAATTTGGGGCATGAGAGCCCAACTGAGATTGCTAGAGTATCTGGTCAACATGTGGGATGTGAACGAACAAGACTTTCGCATGGGTGTACATACACTCACCTTGTATATAGAGGATATTTACTTTCTGACGGGTTTATCTCGTCGAGGCTCTCGTGTATCACTCTCGTGAAGCACGGGTGGGGGAGAACCCACGGATTACTATGGTGTGCACCATTGTGTGCCGGGTACAAAAAAACATAGTGGCAAGGTTGCCATTAGAGATGTTTGAGATTTACCATTGTGGACCATCCTTTATACCATTACTCGAATGGTAGGGAGTGTAGCTCCCCATATGGCTTTGCAAAGCCACTTTTAGTATGCCATAGAGTGCATGGAACCCAGGGTCTTCAACTGGTGTGAGGGTGTCTTAAAGAACATGAAAAAGAAACTAACAAAGTGTCGAAATGGTTGGTTGAAACAGTTTGGTTACGGCTCCATTTTGGTGTCCTTATTCTTGGAGAGGGTCCCCGTCTTACGCCTGCAGGTGGAGTGGGGCATACCTACTCCACAAGATCCATAGATGAAAATGTGGGTGGACTTGATGGATCGTCATTGTGGCGTGTCTATCGTCAAGTATGACGATGTTTTCTTCCAATGGTTGAGAAATCAACTAGTCATGGTGGAGGACTGTGTGTATGTCGGGACAAACTTCTGTGGGATCCTGACTTAGCTCTTCCTGAGGGATCTCAGTGGGGAGACATAGGTAAGAAGGAAATTTTCATTATATGATGTTTTTGATATTTTAATTATATAAAATGTTTTTTGTATCATTTATCCAAGTCTATTCAAGTGCTCTCAATAATGCAGATGTGGCACCTTATCATCCTCCGGGATCATCTCTCATTCAGAGGTGAGGAGAGAGAGGTGTTATAACGGAAATGGTCGCCACAGATCGTGAGGTGATTGAGCAGAAGCTAGAGGGATTAACCATGAATATCCCCAATGCCACGGTGGATGAACTTCCTAGGCACTATCAACGCCATACAATTGTCGTATCTGCATCTATTGGTCGATTGCTCCATAGAGTGGCATGGGAAGTTGTTTATTGCAATGAGCAGCATCCTTGATGATTTTGTACATGAAGCTATGAGCTTCACTTTTTGATATTTTGGTCCTTGGAAAAACACTTTTTGTGACTTTTATCGTTATTAATATAAAGTTCCTACCGGCTTACTTGTCTTTCTCAAATGTGTACTTGAATTTATAAATGTCTCAAATTTATGTCTAGAACATAATTAGCCAATGCATATATCAATGTGTTTAGACATCTAGGAATATGTTGATATTTGATATAATCAAAATGTCTTTCCAAGAGGAAAATTATTAAGTATACCCTTAAAAAAGTAGTACTTCGGATGGAATAAATGTTAATTAACTACAACACTACTAACTATGAATCGAGTCGTACAATAAGATGACGGATTCCAAATGAAATGGCATCAGTTAATAATTCAATAACTTCACTGTATTCCACGATATTATTAGTTGCATGACCAAGGCAAACACCGTGTAGATTGATCAACTCATTCGTAGGTGCATAGATTGCCCATGCAACAGACATTAGGTTTTGAGTACTACAACTAGCACCATCAACAAAGCCGATACAGGGTAGCGAAGACACCGACATGTGGAAACCAAGCACAATGCAAGGTGAGCATCTAAAAGGAAGAACAAAAACGAAAAATCGCACCAGAGTATAATACACTAAAAATACACAACACTCATGAAAAAATAGTTTAAGCATAGTACTTCTTCAAGTAAAGCCCATTTCTGGGTTCACTCAAAGGAATTTCGTCATAACCTACTAGCTCATAAGATCCATTCTCCAACATGCATTTCACAATATAAAGGCCACGCCACATGGGATCGAATTTACCAGCCCCTAATAAGTCATGATCTTGTTTGTAAAGAAGAACCAAATCACCCTCAGAAAAAACTTATGGTTTGACATGCTTGTCATATTGAGCTTTGACACGCTTCTTCTGAGTTTTGATGACTAAGGCAGCATCACGGCGAGTCTCGTCTAATTGCATCAAATACAAGAGATGTTCCTCTTCAGCTGAGTTGTTAGGGAGAAGTTCGAAAGCTAGTTTCAAAGATGGGATTTCACATTTAAAAAGAAGAATAGCTTCAATACCATATACTAATTGGAAATCTTTGAACCATGTGGCAGATTTAACAGATGTCCGATTAGCCCATAATGCTGAGAAGAGCATTGTGTGCCAGCTTGACTTGTGAATTCCTATCATCGGTCAAAGCATAGTAGTAAGAACGTTGTTAATTTCTTCAACCTGGCCATCAGCCTGTGGATAGTAAGGTGTTGAGTTTTCATGTCGAAGACCCAACTTCTCAGTAAGTTCATACATCATGAAATTGCGAAAATGACTACCATGGTCAGTGACAATGGCTTGAGGGACACCAAATCTAGTATATGATCGAATATGAATAACGCTGCAGTTTTCTGAGTGTTATCAAATGTAGGCATCGCCTCGGCCCATTTAGTGAAATAATCCACGGCTACGATGATGTATCCATGCCCCCCGACCGAGTGAGGGTTACATGTCATGAATTCAATGCCCCATTTAGCAAATGGACCAACGAAAACTACAGTGTAAAGAGGAGCAGGATGAGATCGAATCTTGTTGTTATACGTTTGACAAGCATGGCATTTATGGATGACAGTAATGCAATCCTTAAACAATGAAGGCTAGAAGTAACCAACTCGTAAGATCCTTTGGGCAGTGGCATACCCAAACATATGACCACCACATGCTCTGGAATGACATTCATTCAAATCTTTCTCAACTTCATCATAGGTTAGTGTTAGGACCCTATAATGTACCTTTTTGTTCATACTTTTTTCCTTCATTACATCCTTTTCCCACTCACATTTAAGCCTACATTATCACCTTAACCTATTTTCCCAAAGGTATATAACGTTTCTTCTCTTTCCTATATGTTTAATTTCTTTTACATGTAATTTTACATTACTCTCATACTTAACCATTAAATATATAATTACTAAAACAGTTTGAACTGCAGTTAACATACTGTTGTTGCTTGAAGACCACATTGCTGAAACAGTCAACAGTACGCAAATTTCGTTGTTGAAACAGTCTATGATTTGCGACGTTGAAACAACATTTCACATACAGCAGTAACAAGAAGGAGCTGTTACACTGGCCGCAATAGGCGTACCTTAAGCCAGCACCAACCATCACTGCTGCTTGAAGACCACGTTGTTGAAACAGTCAAACGGGACGCAAATCCCGTTGCTGAAACAGCCGGTGATTTGCGATGTTGAAACAGTATTCTACAAACAGCAGTAACAAGAAAAGATAAATAAAGAAGTTGTTACACGGGCCGCAACAACTGTAACTCAAGCCAGCACCATTCCAACTACTGTAACAATATTTTTCTATGGGAGATCAGAATATCCTATTCCAGCATAGAAGATCAAATCAGACTAAGAATAGGATTTGTATGTGTACACATGTAATTTTATGATCAATTGTATTCTCCTCTTTAAATAGGGGAGAAATGAGCATTAAGGGGGGACGGAAAGGTTTAGCTAGAAACGAATCACAGAGAAGGAGCGTGTTCACGCTGGATATTGTAACTTGACACATTTTGACAGATGAATAAAAAATCATTCTGAGCATTCCTTTTTAGTTTCTTTCATTTTTGGGGAATCTTGTGAGAAGGAAAGGGCCCACCTTCTTCACAAGATTCACCCATTAGTTCTATAGTGCATTAGTGTTGTTTTTATTCGTACCTTGTTAAAACTCTGTTTTGTTGGAACTATGTTTTGATAAAACTCTGCTTCCATTGATTATTACATTGTCTTCATATAATTCATTCCTAGATAGATGTTAATCACTTTGATTGGTAATTCTATTTGCAGAATGAGTTTATGAAAGTGTGATAATCAGAAACAGGTGCTGAAGATTCCTGCTTGGGGAATAGGGTCATGTTCTCTGTCATAGAGTAGTTAGTCTTCGGTAATTGTTAACCATTTTGACTGATAATCCTGTTTGCATAATGAGTTTATGAAAGTGTGATAATCAGAGACAGGTGTTGAAGATTCATGCTTTGGGGAATAGGGTCATGTTCTCTGTTATAGAGTAGTTAGTCTTCATTCTGATTGGTGACTCTGTTTGACGAGTTCATGGAAGTGTGATAGACAGAAACAGGTGTTGAAGATTCCTACTTTGGGAATAGGGTCTTGTTCTTTGTTATTGAATAGTTAATCATATTTATAGTGTGCTGAAAAGTTCCTTTTTCCTAGGTTGCTACTCTTTAATGTAATCCAGGATTCTTATGATAGTTATTTCCTTTTGAATCTTAAAACTCTGCAATAGATAGATTGCTTTTATTATAATTCAAAGTAGAACTTCAGTCTGTTCAAAGCAAGGTGTGATTAGTGTACCTTTACTACAATTCTAGATTGCTTTTGAGATTGAGCATATACAGTGTGTGATTGCCTTTGAAATAAACAGACTTCCCTGGGTTGACAATTTATGTAACACTTGATTGTTTAATTAATAAGCAATTATAGTGACCAACATTTTGGCGTCGTTGTCGGGGAAGGCAATTATAGATTTCAAAAGCATTTACGTTTTTCTTTCAGATGCACAGATTGCATGAGAGGACGCGGACCCCCCAAGGAAACTGACCCTACAGGTGGCAGGGGTAGAGGAAGAGGAGGAAGAAAGACCTTCATCGACCAGATTATATCAAAATCTGAATATATTGTTCCTCAACGACCAAGCTCTCGAAAACCAAAGCCTCAACCTTCCTTTCAAGTGAACTTTGAAACGGGGAAAGAGATTTGGAGCCCTGAGACAGTTGATAAACCAGCAAAAAACATTGAGGATCGAGCAAGTGCAGCAGGGGAACAAATAGAAGAAACCATGGATGAGTATAATGAAGAACTACACCATGAAGAACAAGCAGGTCTTGAAACAGAGGTAAACGATGAAAACTCTTTTTCTACCTTAGGATTTCCTATTGGTGATCTCCCTATAGGAGTAGCTCCCATGAAGAATATTCCACTTTCAGCCTTACCTAACTTTCATGGTTTATCTTCTGAAGATCCTGATGAATTCCTTTTCGAGTTTGAAATATTATGCAGAAGTTATGATTACATTTCCAATGCTCAAAAATTAAAACTTTTCCCAGCAACATTAAAGGGAAATGCATTAAGATGGTTCATGAGTCTTGGAGGTCATGTAATCACAACATGGGATCAGATGAAACAGAGATTTCTGCACAAATATCAATACTATTGCCAAACAAGAGAAAAAAGGGAGGAACTATTCAAGATGATACAGAAAGAGGATGAAAATTTGGAGGACTTTGTGGAAAGGCTACAGTATAATCTATAAAGATACAGTCACCCCGATGTAAGTAGAGATATTCTTAAAACAATATTATTAAAAGGAGTAAGGGATGACTGTCTAGATATGTTGAATATGCTTGGTAAAGGGGATATATCTAAAGAATCATATGATGAAATTGTTAACCTATGTAAAAGATGTTCAAGAGGAGCTGCAAGGAATAGATCAAACAGCGGGGATACCACATTTTCAAGAGTTCAAAAATCAGCCAGTGGAGGAGCAACAAGAGCCGAAATAGGTAATTTACTTGAGGGTTTTAAAACTGAAATGTTAATCTCTTTTTCTTCACAAATTGATACCTTGCAGATTCAAAAGAAACAAGTCGAAGCAGAAGCAGCTCTGTCCATCTTTTGTTCCAAATGCAGAGATAAGCACCCACGAAGGGAATTCCCATTAGACAAAAATCCAATCTGCACCATTTGTGATAAGGATCATGAAACTCAACAATGCCCTTCTTTACCATGAATCAAGGCAGCATTACAACCAACTGATGAAGAAGTTGAAGCTGTCTATCTGTTGACACAGAGAAGGCAATGGCAGCCGCGGGGACAAGGTATGAATCCTAATATGTCATTTACATCTTCTANATTACCCTCCCTTTAATCAAATGCAATACCCACCCCTCAATCAAATGAATTACCCACCCATGCAACAAACTAACCCTCCCTTTGTAGACCCATCAATGTGGACTCCTTGGCCTCCACAACAACAACCTTACCTTAACCAATGGAATCCAAATTGGAGAGGTCAACAACCCCCATTCCCAAATCAATTACCTCGATTTCAATCACAATTTCAGCAACCACTCTCTTTACCATCAGGTACTCCACCGAACAATCAAATGATGAGGCCCCAACTACCTGTACAACCTAACCCTAACCCCAATAATAAGGCTGTGCAGTGCATTGATATTCAAAACCAGCCTATACTTTCTCTTTTCCCTGCACAATGTAATGATATTCATTTACGATCTGGGAAAATAGTAGAACTTATCATTGATGATGTTACCTCTCCTAATTCCGATAAAGAAGAAATAAAGAAGCACGATGTGCCTGAAGAGGTACAATCATCCCCCAACACTATTGCCGAAACAACAAAACCACCATTCCCTAAGCGTTTAGCTTTGACTAAAACGCCTAAGCCACCTGCTTTCAATCTTCTAGGGGAATTACAAAATCTTTATGTCAAAATTCCACTATTACAAGCACTAAGAGACATACCAATTTATGCCAGAACTATGCCAGACATTTGTGTTAAGAAACCCGGTAGGAAAACTAAAGATCCCCTCACAGTTCATGTCATGGGTGATTTGTCCACACTAATGTCGGGTAAAGCTCCTCCAGTTAAATATGGTGATCCTGGCATTCCTATCGTCTCAGTGCAAATTGGAAAAACAATAATTCCTCGAGTTCTGGTAGACTTAGGCGCTGCTATAATTAAACAAACCCTTAATGCAATTTCTCTAATAAATCCAAAGTCTCTCCCATGGTTATTGCAGATCTATTATGGATAGGCACTATATTTCTCGAAGTACGAATCAAAGGTAAAGATGAGGTATGTAAAACTTTATATGTAAATACAATTGAACTATGGCTAATGAGAAGATCCCGATTCATTATTATCATTCACTTAAAGTCACTATTTTAGCCATAGTTGGGGGGGAGGAAATATCGAAATCTTATGCCATCATTTCACACGAACCGACTACCGTCATTCCTTTTTACCCATCATTTTGTTTTTTTCTCACCACCATCTGCATGCCTTCATCTGCAAAACTTACTCTGTTCAGAAGCAGTTACTTGACTCTCTGACTGTGCATTCTACTGAGCTGTTAGCTATGGAGGCCATGTTATACGATACGAACCCGCCACGACAACCCTGCTAGAATTGTATCCAGAAGTCTACCAAATCTTTCAGCAGGCAGGCTAGCTGGGTTATTTTCAGAGGCTCCAGGGATTTGATCAACAACAGGTTCTTCAATTTGCTAAGAATCTTCAACAAGACCATTCTATTGTTCAAGGGGTAAGGATCTCAGTCACAGAAGATGATATAGCATAGGTTTCGAGTCTTCCCGTCACGGGCATTCATTGGTTCAACTGCAAACACATTATCCTTAATGCCCAGCAGGATTTTCTCTTACCAGGAGAACAAGTTGAACCTAAAGGCCGGGGTGTTCGACTTAGCTCGTTGTCGCCTCCTTGGCCGAAAGTTACAGACTTTTTCAAGCACTATCTCACCTGTGAAGGTCGATACCAGGTAGTCTACCAGTATGATTTTGTCTTGTTATCTCATTTACGACATGCTAGACTGGTCAATATTCCTTATTATCTGCTCGGATGTCTTAGAAACATGTCGCATTATTGCAAACAGGCTAAAAATCCCGCCCTCTCCCTCACCCATCACCGTCTCATTCAACTACTCATCCAAAAGGGTTTTGCACAGCAAAACCTTCCCCTGAACAATCCACCCATAAACCCCCAAGAAGTTGTTGAACATCATGAAAATCCTCATGAAGAGCAACCACAAAACCTTCCTAACCCTCCGGAAATACCCATTAATCCGCCTACAAATCCAATTGATCCAATTAACCCTCCTACCATACCAAGTCCACCCCATAACTTACCAAAATCATCAACCCCTACTATTCATATCCTTAGCGATGATTCTGAAGCAGAAAAACCTGATAACCCTCCCTACCCCATCACTAAGGAAAAACCCACATGCAAAAGAAGAAAGCAAATTCTTACTTTTCCTTCCTTTTTACCAAAAAAATGAACGAGGGATTCAACAAGAACAGCCATTACTGCCACTGCCCTAAACCCCCAACTCATTTTATTAAAAACGCATACACGTCTACCCTCCCAAACCCCGGAATTTTTACCTGTCCAACCCCCGAGCACTGAAACACAAGATTCGGAAGCACAAGATGCTGCGACATCATTTTCTTTACATCAAGTAGCTGAAACACAAGAACCAGCTACTCATTCAGTAGCTGAAACACAAGAACCAACTATAGATGTTACACAAGAACCAGCTACAGTTGAAACACAAGAACCAGCTGCTGACTTCATTCCTCAAATACAAGAACCAGACGACCGGGATGTTGCAACAGTAGCTGTTACACAAGAACCAGCTACTCATTCAGTAGCTGAAACATAAGAACCAGCTATAGCTGTTACACAAGAACCAGCTATAGTTGTTACACAAGAACCAGCTACAGCTTAAACAAAAGAACCAGCTGCTGACTTTATTCCGAAAATTCAAGAATCACATGCCCAGGGTGTGGCAACACTATTTACCTTACATCAAGTGGTTGAAACACAAGAATCAGCTCCTGATTTTGTAGCTGCTCCACAAGAACCAGCTACCGAGGTTGTGACCACCACACAAAAACCAGTCACCCCTTTTGATACACCGATGACAGATCAACAAACAGAACCAACAATGGCTTCTCTCTTACAAGAAAACGAGTTTCTGAGATCAGAACTGGAAGCTTACAAACAAGAGCTGGTAATGGCAAAGGAAGCCTATGACAAGGAACTTAATTTGTATACCTTAGCTCATGTGGCGGCCATGGCAGAGAAAAACACAAAAAATGTTCAGTGTAGAGAGTATATGTGTAGCCAATGTGGGGATATTTACTATCAAGTAGGCTACAAAGTGGTTCAAATTCCAATGCCTGGAGCTCCCCCTCCACCTACTACTTTTGCAGTTAAAGAAGAAGAACACCCTACTGTTACACAAGAACCAGTAGGACCTTCCAAAATTCCAAAAGATGAACCCTGGCCTACAACAACTGTTACATCTGAAGCCCCTGTTTTTATTAGTAAAGTTGTACAAACATTTCCTATTGATGAATCTACCCCTACTCTCGTGGAACAATCCACTCAGACTCCACCGCGGCCTACCACTGACGATGCTGAAAGACAAACTCTACCTATTGGTGAAGCTTCCCCTCCTAGCAAAACCAGCACCTCTACTCTTGTGAAAGAAGCCACTCAGACCCTACCTTAGCCTACCACTTGCGATGTTGGAACACAAACTCAACCATGGAATGAGCAGGCAATAATGGACAAATGGAAAAAGGAGTTTGTTATTATACAGGATAAAAGTCTGCAAGAGCACAGACTAAATTGGCTGAACCACATCTATTCAAATTGGGAAGCTTTGGAGCAAACACGCCAAGAATCCCGTGCCCACAAGAAGCAGATTGAAGAGTTAAAAGGCAAATTTCTCCTGATGTTTGATTTGGTACAAAAATTGTTGGCAGCAAGGAAACCTTCCTCAAATTAATCTCTTTTCCTTATAGAACGACTGACATTTTTTCAGATCAAATCAATCAAAAAAGGAAGACCCTATGCAGTGCTAAAACCAGAAGATTTTGTTAAAACCTTTGCAGAAGCCTCTACTACTGATCAGCATCTATTATGTGAGGCATATCTTCATAACGAAGCTATTCCTGAAACAAACAGCTTAATCTCAACCCTCTTGTTGGTGATATTCAGATTCAGGCACTAGTCTCCTTCCTTACCAACCAGATTATGTGGCAGAACAATTTTCTAGCTGCCACGCATAATGAAGATAATCGTCTCCTCTGGATTCGACCAGAACCACAGAACGCTACCACCTTTGTTGCAGAATATTACAATTTTTTTAAGAAACCAGGGATGACTCAATACATAAGGCAACTTCGGGCAACAGTACTTCAAGATTGCCAACAGCTTATTAAATCCACAGAGACTGCTTCCCTAGAAGAAAATAACACATTTTGGCAACAATCTTCTGAGAAAAGGCAGGAGCACAATCCCTTTAGTCCCACCAATCTTGAGACAACAATCTCCCGGGTATCCAGTTATATCAAATGTGTCCAGCAATGTGCTGAAAATTGGATAGGTTATCAGTTCCATTTTCCTATTCTGTAGATGCCAGCAGAGAAATATCAATTTCATCATAAATTGACCAAGAAGGTTGAAACAGCCGCCTGGCAAAGGCTACAACGTGTTCAAGGATTCAGAGCTCCAACAAACAGCACTTTCCATAGCTACTGCTTAAGTAATTTGCACGCCCAGAGTCGGTATCCAGATTCTGATTCAGATTGAAGTTGCCTGAGGACATGCAACCTTTTTAGTTGGGGGGGATGTTAGGACCCTATAATGTACCCTTTTGTTCATACTTTTTGCCTTCATTACATCCTTTTCCCACTCACATTTAAGCCTACATTATCACCTTAACCTATTTTCCCAAAGGTATATAACGTTTCTTCTCTTTGCTATATGTTTAATTTGTTTTACATGTAATTTTACATTACTCTCATACTTAACCATTAAATATATAGTTGCTGAAACAGTTTGAACTGCAGTTAACATATTGTTGCTACTTGAAGACCACGTTGTTGAAACAGTCAACAGTATGCAAATTTCGTTGTTGAAACAGTCTGTGATTTGCGACGTTGAAACAGCATTTCACATACAGTAGTAACGAGAAGGAGTTGTTACACTGGCAGCAACAGCCATACCTTAAGCCAGCACCAACCATTGTTGCTGCTTGAAGACCACGTTGCTGAAACAGTCAAACATGATGCAAATCTCGTTGCTGAAACAGCCCATGATTTGCAATGTTGAAACAGTATTCTACAAACAGCAGTAACAAGAAAAGATAAATAAAGAAGCTGTTACATGGGCCGCAACAGCTGTAACTCAAGCCAGCACCATTCCAACTACTGTAACAACATTTTGCTATGGGAGATCAGAATATCCTATTCCATCATAGAAGATCAGATCAGACTAAGAATAGGATTTGTATGTGTACACATGTAATTTTATGATCAATTGTATTCTCCTCTCTAAATAGGGGAGAAATGAGCATTAAGGGGGGACGGAAAGGTTTAGCTAGAAACGAATCATAGAGAAGGAGCGTGTTCACGCTGGATATTGTAACTTGACACATTTTGACAGATGAATAAAAAATCATTCTGAGCATTCCTTTTTAGTTTCTTTCATTTCTGGGGAATCTTGTGAGAAGGAAAGGGCCCACCTTCTTCACAAGATTCACCCATTAGTTTTGTAGTGCGTTAGTGTTGTTTTTATTCATACCTTGTTAAAACTCTGTTTTGCTGAAACTCTGCTTCCATTGATTATTACATTGTCTTCATATAATCCATTCCTAGATAATTGTTAATCACTTTGATTGGTAATTCTGTTTGCAGAACGAGTTTATGAAAGTGTGATAATCAGAAACAGGTGTTGAAGATTCCTGCTTGGGGAATAGGGTCCTGTTCTATGTCATAGAGTAGTTAGTCTTCGGTAATTGTTAATCATTTTGACTGATAATCCTGTTTGCGGAATGAATTATTGAAAGTGTGATAATCAAAGACAGGTGTTGAAGATTCCTGCTTTGGGGAATAGGGTCTTGTTCTCTGTTATAGAGTAGTTAGTCTTCATTCTGATTGGTGACTCTGTTTGACGAGTTCATGGAAGTGTGATAGACAGAAACAGGTGCTAAAGATTCCTACTTTGGGAATAGGGTCCTATTCTCTGTTACAGAATAGTTAATCATCTTTACAGTGTGCTGAAAAGTTCCTTTTTCCTAGGTTGCTACTCTTTAATGTAATCCAGGATTCTTATTATAGTTATTTCCTTTTGAATCTTAAAACTTTGCAATAGATAGATTGCTTTTATTATAATTCAAAGTAGAAATTCAGTCTGTTCAAAGCAAGGTGTGATTAGTGTACCTTTACTACAATTCTAGATTGCTTTTGAGATTAAGCATATACAATGTGTGATTGCCTTTGAATAAACAGACTTCTCTGGGTTGACAATTTATGTAACACTTGATTGTTTAATTAAGAAGCAATTATAGTGACCAACAGTTAGGAATCATCGAAAGATCGAATCAATACCACGACGGTAAAGGGTATCACCAAGAATAATATATTGACAAGCTTGATACCGAATACGACAACGATCCAAACTAGAAAGATTGGGCCAGAAAGTTTGGGTTTGGAGATAAATGATAATGTATCCATACCATATGTCATCGGAACTGAATAGAAAGAGAGACTCATCAGGAAAGGAATCCTCTGCCATAGTTTCTATCTCAATAAAGGGAAGGTCACATATCCATTCGGCAAAAACCAAAGATTTATTTGATTTGGCATGCTCAAATTCCAAATCAAACTCCTGGAGAATGACTATCCATTTGGAGTATTTGCACCCCAGCAATTGTCAAGTAAGGATGTGTTGCATAGGGTTGCAATCAAAAATGACTATGGCTCTGTGTAACAAGATATAATGACAAGAATGTTGAACTGCTTGAACGGTTGCCAAGTCTCGTTTCTCCACATGCAAATATTTGGTTTCAGTGGTCGTGAGACTCCGACTCAAATAGTAGATGACATGTTCATCATGTGAATCATCCTCTTGGACTAGAACCATAGCGATGGTAGAGTTTGAAGTAGCTAAGTATAAGAAATAATGTCGACTATAATCGGGTGGAAATAAGAGTGGTGTACGGGTTAAGGCAAGTTTCAAAGCTTCAAAGGCTTTGTTGGCAGTGTCATCCCATACAAAATCTTGACCCTTTTTAAGAAGTCGAGTAAAACCTTTCGTTAATTCAGCATAATTGGGGATGAATCGACGTAAAAATTTTACCTTCCCTTGCAAACTTTGGAGTTGGTGCAATGTAGAAGGAGGAAGATTGAGAATAGCTTCAACCTTCAAAGGGTCCACCCTAATCCCATATGTAGAAATGATAAAACCAAGAAGTCGTCCAGACTCCACACAAAAAACGCATTTATGTGGATTCAAGCATATGTGATAATAGCGAGAGTGTAAGAAAATGGCACGTGAATGTGCCGGGTGATCTTGACGACGCATGGAATGCGCCAGTAAATCATCTACGTAAGGTTGTATAATGTGTTTAATGTCATGGAAAGCGTAAGACATTGTGCGTTGAAAATTCGCACCAGCATTCTTGAGACCAAAAGGTAGTTTATGTTATGCGAAGGTTCCCCAAGGGCAGATAAAAGTAGTTTTTTGTTGATCCATAGGTAAAATATTGATTTCATTATAGCCAGAGAAACCATCCATCAAAGAGAAGATTTCACTCCCAGCACAGTCGTCAATGATATGGTCAACGAAAGGGGTTGGATAATTGTCTTTGGGAAAAGTCTTGTTGATATCTCTATAATCTACAAAAACATGGATCGTGCCTTATTTTTTCGTAACCAGAACAAGATTAGACACCAATCAGTCAAAGCCATAGGATAGACAAAACCGGCTTTAAGAAGTTTTTCCACTTCGAGTTTAATAGCAGCAGCTTTATGTGGATGTACTGGGCGAAGTCTCTGTCAAATGGGTTTAGCATCCATGTAAGTATTAATATCATGTACAACAATATCTGGATCAATGCTAGGCACCTCTTCGTAACTTTAGGCAAAAACATCATGGAATTCTTGGAAAAGAGCTTTATAAATTTGGACCTCATCGGCAGAACATGAGGCACCAAGGTGAACATTTTCCACGACTTCAGGTTTAATCGAAATATCTAAAGGGATGGTAAGTGAAATGTTACCCAAGTTCCCTTCATACAAAATACCGTGTATTGGTTAAGGAACAAGGAAAATAGTAACAACAGTAGACAGATTCGAAATCCGTTGATAACTCTTTATGGTCTCGGGTTCCAGGAAGAGAATAGAACGATGATGTCCATCGTCCCATGCGGTATCTTCCATAGACATGATTTTCATAATCATTTCATCTGTGTGAAAGACTACGTGAAACAGATCCAAAGATGTATCCAAGAGAGAATGAGGAGAGGGAGTTGTTGATTGAATAGATTGATAAGCCAATTCTACTGGACTTAAAGGCATTTTGTCACCATAACGAAGACAGTCGTCAGAGCTAGGTACTATCCAAGGGTCATAAGACTCGGGGATTTCACCACAAGTGGTTGATATTATGTTAATCGAGGTGACAAAAGGAGTAGGGATATCGAGTGGTGGAATGGGGAATGTACCCATTAATGATGAATCTTTTAAGAGACCTAAATCGACATTCTCATAACCCAGAGGTGTTTTTGCAATGAAAGCTACGTTACTAGTACGGGAATTAGAATTAAAGAAGGCAAGTTGATCGACATTAACAAATTTTCCTTCGTGAGGGAAACATGTCACATGGAAAAGAGTAGAAACAATTGTACGCATGGAATCAATCCAACTACGGCCAAGTAGAAGGTTGTAATTGAGAGGTGCATCAAAGACCTCAACCTCAACAGTAACCGCTTTGCCTTCTAATGTAATAGATAACGAAGGAAGAACACCATAAGGTTTAAATCATGTACCATTAAATGATTTCAGAGTATTGTGTGACTCGGTAATGGTAGGAGAGCCAATGGTTTTCCAACAAGTGATGGACATGATGCAAGTCGAGGCTCCTTCATCAATAACGGTTTGAAAAATATTCTTATTTTCAACAATAACCTGTATCTGAAACACTAAATGAGGAGGAATCCTTGGAATATGATCTTCCAAGTCAAATATTATCAAGTTCATATCAGTAGGATAAATTCCACCAATAGCCTTTAATAGTTCATTTCATTGTGTAGGACAACTTTGAAGGAATTCAAGAGTCGACATCGCAGAAGGTGTCTGCACAAGGTCTTATACAATACTATAGTTTTGAGCAACACGTGTGTGAGGATTAAACGATGACTTATGAACAACGCCCTTAGGAGGAGGACAAATAATTGTATCTAGACTCGGTCATTTGAGATGAAGAGGACCATTGGGAGGTGAAGTTGATAGAGGAGGTTGAACCGATGGAGGTGGTGAATCATCAACTTTCTCTTTCGAAGGAGAATAATATTTGGCTCGAGTCGCGACCGCAACTTCATTCTTCTTCGAGTCACTAGTACACATAAGTACATAAGATGTGGTAGAGGGGGAAGGTTGGTCATGAATGACCAATTGGGCTTGTTGCTGAGAAGGAAAAGGTTGTGATAAAAAGGCAAGTGTAGGAGGTGTCCTGGTCCCTTGCAGGAACTTAGTAACCTCAGCACGTCGTGGACAATCTTTCATATAATGATCCTTACCATAGATAAGACAAGGATAACGAGGTTTACATTTTTCTTTGTCATCAACAGACTGAGTCTTGGGTTTCTCAGATTGTTGATTATTATTTTTGTCCTCCTTATTCTTGCCCTTCCCTTTCTTTTTATTTTGATTTTTACCGGTAGGTGTAGATTGAACCAAATTAACTTCAGAAGTTTTACCTGGAGGAGGAGTATTTTGTACATTAGTAGTAGTAGACTTGGGATTGGAATGACTGGCTTGTTTAGGTTGAGTCTTAGCATGGAAAGTGTCAATCACGCCATCAACAGCATGAGAAGCTACTGGAGGTGTTGGGGTTGGATTTGTAGATGGGCGAGGAGCATCAGGGATCAAGTCATATAGTGTGCCTATTTGTGAATAAATGAGATCCAAGTATTGAGCACGACTAATCGCTTGCTCTTTAGTGACGACACCACCCATGGAAACATCGAAGTCTATAGGACCAATAAGTGACTTGGTAAACCACTCGACCAATAGTTGATCAGGAAGGGAAACTTTGATTAAACGTCTTCTCCTCCTCCACTCATGAATATGATCATAAATGTGAGTGGACGAGGATTGCTTAAATGAACTCAAAATTTTGGTTCTTGTCTCGTATCAGATTGGTAGCTAGTAATGCGTTAAGAAATCCATAGCTAAGGTGTTGAAGTCATTGAAGAATCCTCATGGAAATTCAATATACCATTTGGCTGTCGAACCCGTTAGATTTCGTTGGAAAAGATGTAATATAATGGAGTCATCCAGCAAGGAGTTGGATGAGCACCAAAGATGGAAAGTCATTATGTGATTATTTGGATCTTCTCCCAATCGACCGTCAAACTTAGGAATGTATGATGGTAACTTCGGGCGTATGACTGGCCAATAAGGAGAATGCAATATAGGATCATTCAAAATCCTAGACAAATCCGGCAAATCCAAAGTAGCAAGAAACAACGGTTGTCTGTTCACTTGAGGAAACTGGTAATTATGAGGTAGTCCCGTAGTTATACCAGTAGGACCATAAGTAGTATGTAGATAGTTAGAGGGTCCTGTCAAATTCAATGGTGGAGGGTTTTGAGTCAAATAGCCAACTTGATTTGGTTGATTGGGTAAGCTTCCTTGGAAAGGAGCATTAGACTAAACACCTTGACCCCAGGTAGGATTCATAGAACCTGGATATGGTTGCTCAGGATTAGGGGGTGAAAAAGAATTAACTTGAGGAGGTTGCCCCCCAGGCGGTTGTTGATTGAATTGGAAAGGAAAATTCCAAGGTTGAGACTATAATCCAAGGGTATACTACCCATACACTGGGTTATGACCCCCAACTTATGGTTCCCCCCAACTTGAGGTTGACCTCAAACACGAATTTGAAAACCAGAAGTGACAGAATGACTTGTGCCTCCAATTTGATTGGAGCTACTTGGGCTAGGATGATTAGATCCTCCAGTTGAAGGTGGAGAAGGAATGCTAGTCCCCCCAGAGAGAACCTGGGTAGGTGTAGGAACAAAACTACTATCAACATTATACCCAGGAGGAACAAACCCTCATGATGGATTCTGGGTAGGATTAGCAATAAAAGTATTTAGAACATGATACCCATGTGGAAGTGACGGATTTGGTCTAAGCGGAAGTGGTGTTCCAATAGGAGCTTGAGTGATTACTGCACTTTTGACAGAAACAGGCATAGCTTGTGGGACCATGGTAGAGCTAGCGAGCTGGAGAGGAAGAATTGTATGAGAACCAACCAATAATTGGTCTGAGACTGTGACAACATTACTCGTCATGCCAGTAAAATGATCCAAGGGTACTGTATAAGCAGTGGAAGTCACATGTGTGTGTGTGATACCATAGGTTGATTAGAGGTCCTCTGACGTAAGTGACTCATTCCTATTTTTTCAAAAATATATTTTCGCGAAGAAGTTCTCAAAAGAGAACGAATAGGACCAGAAGAGCTAGGATCAAAGTTTCCAGCAGTTTGAATGGGAGTTCTAAATGACTCACTCTGAAAGAGTGGATCATCTACACTAGACTTTGTGTGAGGTCCAATAGGTATTCTAGTATAATCTTCAGCAACAACGTCTTCTGATGAATTTATCTGGAGCAAAAGTGGATCTCGTACAACACTCAATAATGGATTTACGGGAAGTATGGATTCCTCCAATGGAGTAGAACTTCCAATCTTAGAGGCTATGAAGTTATTGACTGCTCCTTCAGGAGAACCCTCTGGTGAGTTAGGAAGCAAAGGAGTATACTCTTCCGGATCTTCCGGAGGTAACCCTTACATCCTACATGAAAGGTGAGGGTCGATGTTGGCCGCACCAAATAAAGAATGAAAGAAAGCTATGGCTAACTAGAGAAACAAACAACACTCACTAATAAAATCTAGACATTAGACACATAAACAAACCTTCTTATTTCGAAGTCACTGGTTGGTGATGAAATCTAATGTCGTGAAATCAAGACAAGAAGGGGTTGGGATAAAGCGGGTGGAAAAGTTACGTTAATGACCTGCTTAACGGAATTACACCATGGTGCAAGCTCCCACACATAATCATGGGTATACCCTCCAAGGAGCCCGAGTGATTTTGGACAACGTCAATTCCAAGTACCGTGAAGACTTGCCCCTCCACAGTCACCTCATGTAAAGACTCTAAAGAGATAGGCCACTAACGTTACCAATTATGACAATGATGTATGGGGAAGCAGTCGACAATCCGATCCACATGCAAGGGTGGGGTATCTAAGCCCAAAATAAACTCGAGAAGGTCCCCACGGGATTTTCTTCTCAAGTGACCCCCAATAATATGCGCAATCTCTACACTAAGACAAACAAAGTAGGGTGAGTAACTCTGCTGGCCCTAATGCGACCTCGTGATTGACCCTTGTGTTAGAAGGGCTTCCTAGGACAAAATGTAGCAAGTGTATTTGTACTCTCTGTATCACAAGATATTATTGTATGTTTTGATGGTTTGGAGAGCATGCCTTACATCCTATTCCAAAGCGCTATCCTAGTAATGTTGGTGTAGAAAAGTTCTAGAAAATAAAAGTTGCTAATAGATTTTAAAATTACGTTGTATTTTAAAGGTTGTTGTTTACTCAAAAGGGAAACAAAAGTGAAAGTGATGATATATTTGACCTTAACCCAATAAGATGCAAGAAGAGATGAAATGAAAATGTTTCATTCGATGAAATTTAATTACAGTAGGGCGAAGGTTTCTCTTTTCCAGAATACAAAATCTACAAAGCACAATTTCTCAATCTTTGAATGATATGAATTCAAACAATCAAGCTATCAACTTTTTCAATTTTCTCTTTTCAACAATTATATGAATGGAAAAATTTCTTACAAAGACTACTAAAAAGAAGAATAAACTTCAGTTCTTTCCTTTTCAAATTAGAACAGAGGTGTAATCCAAAAAAGAAAGAATGTTCTAAGAAGACTAGTGCACTCTCAACACTATTCCCAAATCAAACTCACAATGCAAGCAAAATATGAAATGATAAGAAAACCTTTTGTCGAATGCAAACAAAAATTGTTTCTTAATCAATCAAAAAATCAAAAGGTAAAAACAATCCAAAACTCAAAAGAAATCAAGGACTACTTATCAAACAAGCACCCATGAACAAAGTCTTGATATTATACCCTTGTGACAAGAAGTCAAAAGAAAAACTTGCAAAACTTGTAAAGAAGACTCTCAATCATTGAAAATCAATCAAATCCAGGCTTAAAAGTTGCAAAAAAAATCATTCACCAGTGCCAAAAGTTCATCCCGAGCAGTAAAGACAAATCTGGGCAAAGAAAAGAAATCTAACTGTCACCCAACAATTCCTACAGGAATCGTCACAGGTTGCAGAGGGGTACAATTCGACGATCTAGGATCATCGCAGGTTGTTAGCAAAGCATGGTGCGACGTCATCACCCTGGTCTGCACAAGTAGAGTGCAATGACAAGGATTCATCGCATGTTGTAAATAGGACACAGTGCGACGATCTCTAAATAAAAAGAAAATTGGGAAAAATGACAAAATTTCTCAATGAACCTTTAGGACCAGAGAGTCAAGATGGATCACCCACAGACTCAGAGAATGAAACTTATCAAAAGAAGGCAGGCTAAAAGCAAATAAAAAACAAAAAACCAAAGAGATTGTATTCCCCAGTATGGTCGCCAACTTTGTTATTGGACAAATCGATAAGTGTAGACACAAAATAATCTCCCTAACTTCCACAGGAAGCTAGAACAAAACAATACGGAATACAAACTTCACCTTGGACTTCATTGTCATATAAACTAGTTCAGAGAGGAATGAGTGACATACCTTTTAAATGACGCTTGATCCTCGCTAGTGTTGTCCTTGTCGCTCCATATTTGGATTTGCAGGATAGTGAACATGTATAAGAAGCATAAACCAACAAAGAGAGAGAACAAAGATATATATATTCCAATGAATTCTATGTATAAGATCAAGGAGTTATACAATAAAAGCCAAGGCACCTTTATAGGGAAGAAATGTATTGCTGCATTATATTAAAATGGAAAGTGAAGAATACAACCCAAGCCTTGATGTTGCAAGATCACTTTCAATGGATCTTTGCTCCAACACACACACCTTTGCTCTAATTCCTTTGATGAAGAAGATACACAATATGACTTAGAGAGCTAAAGCAAAGTTATCTCAAGTATAATTTATAGCAGAACTCTTCATGCATATGCAAACCTTAGCATTTTCGATGAGAGATCCCTCTTTATATAGGGTGAAAGAGGAATGGATGAGGATATTAGGATGATCCCACTAAATAAGAGAAGCGAATAAGATCCAAACCAATCGAAGGCCACCTCCTCTTCTAGAAGATTCCCTTCTAGAACATTCGTGAATTTTGACTTTTCCCTTGCTTAAGCATCGTCGCACCCTATGCACATGCAACCTGCGACAACGCTACAGTCCAGCTTTGGGGTAGAGTGCAACGATCAAGCATCGTCACACCTCAAGCATAGAGTAGGATGTGATGATCTTCCTTGTCATAGTTTTTTAGGGAGGAAAAGTAAACCACTTTTCTCATGGAGAAAGTCTCTTTTAATATTTTCAGGGGACATGGAAATGAGTTAAGCACATGTCGTCATTTGATCACTGTGGTGGCCAAAATAATGTGTAACACTTTGTATTCAAAGGTGCCCCATAGAGTAGTGAAGGTTGTCTTGTATTGGTCTTTGCAGCTAAATATGGATATAGTTATAGCCTAAGAATCCATCCATAAATGATAATATCTTGTGGCATGCATATTCGTCGATAACCTAATCAATAAATGGCATTAGTTAGTTGTCTTTGGGACATTCTTTGTTCAAATTACGAAAATCAATGTAGAAACAGATGGTGCCTTGTTTTTTCATTATTAGTATTGGGTTAGAGGCCTATGAACTGTATGTGGTGGGATAAATGAAATCTACCTTTTGCAATTTATCAATTTCAATTTTGATGGCAAGTGCCTTGTTGGGGTGAATAGGCCTTTGCTTCTATCAAATAGGAATGGCATTCGGCCATGTGTCTATGTGGTGTTCAACGATGGTAGAATCGAGGCTACGCATCTTAAAATAGGATCATGTGAAGATATCACAAAACTCTTGGAAGATGGCTTTGTAGGCAACAACTTCTTCCAATAAAAAAAATTCCTCAACATGATGTTTTCTTCAACACCGGGGGTATTAGAGATGTTCACCTTGATTGTAGGTGAAATATTGAATGTGTTCCCTTCTTCAAATGCATAAGGGGCTGGGATCATATTCTTGAACCAATTGACTTGAACATGAGGAATACAGTCTTTTGATTCAACATCATAGAAGTTGGAAAGACGATGCTATTGGGGAAATAAATAAGAACGATGATGGATTTCGTCCCAAGGGTAATCAAGTGCAATCAAGGACTCCATGATGTCTTCATTGGAATGAAAGACAATTATATGGGAACCAAACCGATCAAGGGAAGTGGTGGGGGAAGGGAACATGAACCCATTATCAATGTTATGGGAACGAGAAACTTGGTTCACATATAATACATCCATGAAGGTAGACGAAAGAATAGTGGAAAAGGGATCCACTAATTTCGAGACTGGAAGTACATGGGGCATGCTGGTGATGTTATGATGTGCACTTGTAAAGAAATTAATGTTCTCTAAAATCTTTGATCCTATAGAAGTTGATAAGTAGAGAATTCACATGGTATTCTCATTGGTTTTCACTTCAAAGGGGGGGAATCTCAATGATCGAATGATGATTGGCTTGGGAAGACTTGTTGCATTTAATAGTAGGGTCCTCTACCATCATGGTTGGATCTTCCTGGTGAATGGAATCCAACTAGTGAAGGATCTCAAGAGCATCCCTATACTAGGGTATTTGACGATGGTGATGAGAATAATGACCATAGGTATTACACAAAGGACATGGGTGATTTTTGCACAAAGACTTGACATGCTTAGTCGATGACTCAAGGGGAGGGAATTCCACAATAGGTATGAATGGATCATGTTCTAAATCATCTACGTTGTAAAGTTATTTAAGCTTTGGGAGCCTAGTACAATTAAAGGTAATGTTTCCAGAGATATCACATATAGAAAATGGGGGTATGGACCTAGATGTAGTGTTCTGGGTAGCCATGGCTTATTTAGGAGTGTTTGGGGCCCCTTTMTTTTTGTCCTTTCCACCCTTGAAAACTCCTTTTCCAGTCTATGTTGGTTGAGGTGGGGCTTGTGCAGGTGCCTTAGGGGCTACAAGGGTCATCAGTATTAGTTGAACAAGAGTCAAGGCCAAATATGGAGTTGGCATAGAGGGTGGAGGAGGAGTGGGAGGGGGATCCAAGTACCAAACTAGGATCCCTAATGTAAGGTTAGACAGATTCAAAGTGGCCATGATCAGGGTATTGACTATTCCTGGAGGTGGAAATAAGAAAGGGACATGAACAAAGGGGTAATGTGGATGTGGATGTGCTCCTAGTGGTGGCATTAAAGATGTTGGATTTAAGGGTCCAATCGATGGCTATAGATGTGGGCCAATCATCTATGATTGTATGACACTATACATACATTAGATGAACCGAGGTGGGTAATCGTAGGAGGAGGTTCATAGTATGAACCAAGTAATGTCGAGTCTTTGTAGAATCCATGGTTGATGTCTACAAGTGAGGGGATTGTTTGCATTTCTCCCAAAGAGGAGACCACATGGTCATGATGAAGTGGTGTTTGAGGATCATGGTAGGTCATCTGATCTATGTCGACAAGTTTCCCACTATGGGGGGGAATCATCTTTTGAAAAACTAAAGAGACAATTGCCTTCATAGCATACATGAAGCTCCGACCTAGAAGGATGTTATGGTCCAAATGGGCATCTATAACTTCAATGTCAATGCACACTTCCTTCATGTTGAGGAAAAGATATGAATTTATCTTACTCAAGCATTTTCGAATTTTGTTTGGCTAAGACAAGATAGTCGGGAATATTACCCTATGTTTATAGCCTCAAAATGTACTTTCCAATCTACAAGTATTAATTACAAGGGCTTAGGCTGATTTTTTAAATAAAAGATTGTTGCAAAATATAATATTTTATGTAATTTTTTGAATACAACAGATTGCAAAAAGTAAATGTGGAGATAAAAAGCCAAAATACCAAGTCATAGATTAACACAAATGAGACAGAATAACAATTGCTTTATTTCATTCCAAGAAATCAAAAGTATCATTCTCTTATAAAAACCCCTGTGGGGGCATGGACCAAGTTCAAACTTAGATATCCCTGATGAAAACCATACAAAAGGACTTTGACAAGAAGTAAAACCTAAACTTTAAAATCTGGATCAGCTTGCCACAGACTACTGATATTTTGGGCGGTTTTTGCTATTTTTAGCGATTTTCTAGATTAATCCTGAATTAAGGGATTAGGGTTTTGGTATCTATAGAATACCTAAAACCATTGTATATATTGTATGGTGAATGGTGAAATTCGATATAATGAATATAAGAAAGGTTTTCCCGGTTGAGGGTTTCCAGTATAAATCTATGTGTACTATGTGAATGAGCCATTAATTAATTTTTGTTTTGCTTAAGAATCTATATGCATTGCTTTACTTCGCAGGTTTAAAACTTACATGTGGTATCAGAACTCATTTTTGGCTTCAGAGGGATGCCTTTGTTGCTGAGGGTTTGGCTCGGTCTTGATAGATCAAGTTTATCTTGGGTCTGTGATAAACCTGGGTTTAGTGGGAGCTTTTGCAATGGAGATTTGAGTATAGAAAGAGGAATGGCGAGCTCATCTAGAATCGAGATAGAGAAGTTCAATGGTAAAAAATTTGAGCTATGGAAGCTCAAGATGGAGGACCTTATTGTAGACAAAGAACAATGGATCACTGTGGATCCTGGTACACAGCCTACTAGTACACCGTCTACTAGCACACAGGCTACTGGTACACAACCTACTAGTACATAAACTACTAGTACACC
>JASDQU010740019.1:0-22111 GCA_032191745.1 Picea mariana
CTGGAAATAAAAAGGCATATTCAATGGATAACCCATAAAATTCATTATAGTCATAGGTGATAAAGAAAAACCAGTCCATATCGACCCTCATAGGTCACGAAATGTTTAACCATCATCAAAAGATCATGCCATCTTGGTTTAAGCATGGAAATCGACATACCTCTGTCACAGGATGTAACCTTTCGTGAGACGAACAACAAAGGCCATGGCACCTCCTCCACTTTAAAGTTTTTAAAGCATCACTGGCCCGTGGATGATAACCCTGTAGCAGAGCTAATGAACTCTTCATTCAGCTCAAGCTGAATGTCGCCTACTTTGGCCCTACACCCATCAAAAGTTAGGGCGAACTGTTGTGCAACAAATAGATTAAAACCCTCAAACCGCTGTACAAATGTGAGTCAACCACTATCCTCTAAGTCTTTCTGAGCGTTGTCGAACAGTAGCAAGGCTTGACTACCGTTCGGCTCAATTCGCACCACTGGTGCCATAAACAGGGTTCACGGTAAGCGATGTGAATGATCCAGTGTTTGAAATGCAACGCACACAGGAGCARAATGCTCGAGGGATTACCGATGCTAGCAGAGGTGAAACAATGATAAGGGGAGGAATTAATGACATCGTGCGAAGGTGGTGGAGCTATTTGCTGGCCATGCATAATAGTCATTACCAATGGTACAACCGCCGATGCTTTCATCTATTCAAATCACAATGCATAAGTGTTACAACTATGCCATTTCAATCAATCAAAACCTTTGGTAAGTGGATAAACCATTCGCGCAAGCGATAACTATAGTCTCAAAACCAAACAAATAAATCGAAATCAATACCAATGTTTTGACTATGTGACATGCGTTATATAGACCAATTCATACCAAGAGTTTAACCAATGTGCCAATGCATTTTATGTATACCAATGTGCCAAGTGGATTGATCAAATAACATGTAAACACAATCCCCAATGTATCACAAACTCAATGAAACAAAATCACACAATCAATCCAAGAATGTCAAATGAGTACAGATCAAAAGGTCTTGCCAACTGTATAATGCTAAGTAAAATGTAAGCGCAATAGGCATATCGACAAGAATGATAATAATTTTAATGCGACTTCGTAAGACCAGGCTTTCACACTTACAGTCGTGAAAACGAAAACGAAGGCAAGTGTGCAAATATCGCAAAAATAAAAGTGTTGTTTATTTGAGAATTGCGACGAAAAATTAAGGTTTGCAAAACATTGGTGTAGGCAGCTTATAAGACAGTGGAAAAATGTGAATTGACTGCCAACAATGTCCCTTTAATAATATCTTGGTTCTTTTCCATTTGATCCAAATAATTCCTCCTTGACTCATCCATTTCTACAAGTTGGTCCATCCTTCCCTATAATTCCTCCTTATTGGTCATATACTATTGCACAAATTAATTGTAGGGATCTATAGGTTTATCAACAATTTGGCTTCCAATCCATCTGCTAGCTCAAACAGGGTTAGTCCTTTGGAAGTCTTAGTACTGATACAATCTTCCCATAACACACATTTGACCTTACTATCCCAAGACTTCTCTTTTTCTCCTATAATATTCTTGATAATATTCATCAGATTCTTGTTAATAGATTTGTGCTATACATTTCCTTGGGGATAATAATTGGATGAGTGAGACAAAAAATCCTCCTAGACTCATCCATTTTTACAAGTTGGTTAATCCTTCCCTATAATGCCTCCTTATTGGTCATATACTATTGCACAAACTAAGGGTAGAGATTTGGAGGTTTATCAATAGTTTGGCTTCCAATCCATATGCTAGCTCAAATGGGGTTAGTCTTGTGGAAGTATTAATAGTGATATGATCTGCTCATAACACATATTCAACCTTACTATCTCAAGACTTCTTGTTTTCTCCTACAATCTTCTTGACAATATTCATCATATTCTTGTTACTAGATTTTGCCAATCTGTTTCCTTGGGGATTATAATTGGATGAGTGAGATGAAACAATTCCATACTTGAAGCATAAATTTTATAATGCTAGAGAGTTGAATGCCTTTGCGTTATCGGTGGTAATCTTGGTAGGGGCTTTGAACCTTGTTATTATTCTATTTTCAAGAAAAATCATCACAACATTCTCGGTTTCCTTTTTAGTTGAAATGGCTTCTACTTACCTAGTGAAATAGTTCATAGAAGTCAATACCAAATGATGTCCAATGCTGGAGTTATCCTTAAAATCATCAATGAATTCTAAACCCCATTGTTGGAAAGGTGCCTCAACAACGACTGACTTCAAAGGAAAGGTAGAAAATAGTTGTTTTCTTGAAAAAAATTGACAAGGCTGGCAAGCCCTAACATATCGATGAGTATCAGTAAACAAAGTTGGCCAATAATAACCATCTCTCAAGATCTCATGGGTGGTAGTGCAAGCAACAAAACGGCTGCCACAATGCCCATATTGGATTTCCTTGATCAACATATCAACTTCATCCTTGTTCACAAACCTAAGGATAAATCCATCAAGGTTCTTCCATCCCAGACCATCTTGAGTCAAACAATACTTCATGTCTTTTAGTGTCAAGAATCTTCTCTTATTATCAACCAAGTGGGCAAGGAATGCGAGGTTCTTCAAGTAGTAGATTATGTCGGAATAACATTTGTCATGTTCTCACTTGCTCACAACTACATTGACTTGTTCATTTTCTCCCATTTTAATGGCTTCCTCATTACTCTTAGTTAACATCTTGGCCAAACCTTGTCCTTTAATTATATTAGAGGAATTAATCTCTAAGTCATACTCTTGAATCTTTGACACCCACTTTCCCCTAGTTCCAAGGCAATCTTGCTGAGAGAGGACATCCTTGATATCAAGGTATGACACATATGCTTTGTTCTTGTTAAAACCAACATAACTTCTAAAGTGTTTTAAGGACTTGAAAAGAACATAAGCTTGATTCTCAATGATTGAATACTTTATTTCAACATCTCTAAGGGTATTTCTCATGAAGGCAATTGATCTCTCATAATCATCCTTACTCTTTTGTAATAATACTCCAACAATAGTGTCTTGGGAAGAAAATGCGAAAATTATAAAGTCTTGGAAATAATCAGGGCTGACGAGGATAGGAAACATAGTGATATATTCCTTAATATATTGAAAGGATCTTATGTTGTCATCATACCATCTGATTAAAACATCTTTCTTTAGTAAGGCATTCATTGGCTTGACATTTTCGACAAAATTTGGGATAAATCTTCTTATAAAGTTGATCACACCAAAGAATGATTGCAAGGACTTCTTGCTAGTCAGGGGAGGGATTTTCTTAATGGATTTGAATATTTCTATATCGATTTAGATACCTTCTTCATAAACCACATGGCCTAATAAATTCACTTTGTCAATACAAAATATCATCTTCTTGGGATTAAGATAAATACCATACTTCCTACATCGCTCAAATATGTTCCTAAGGTGCGAAACATGTGCATTTATTTTCTTAGAAACAACCATTAAATCATCTTGGTATATCTCTATGATTTTCCCTATTAGGTTCCTAAAGGAAAAATCCATTTCTCTTTGGAAGGTGGATCCAACATTCATGAGACCAAAGGGCATTCTTAAATACATAAATCTTCTCCAAGGCATGGTAAAGGCAATTTCTAAGTCGACCCTCCTCTGTTACTAAGACTTGGTTGTACCTAGAAAAACCATCCAACATTAACATCATCTCGACCCTAATGACTCTTTGTAACAAGTGTCTCATGTTGGGGAGGGGATACTTATTCTTAAGTGATAGTTGGTTGAGGTTTATAAAGTCCATGCATAGTCAAATGTCTCCACTTTCTTTCGGACAACAAACAAGTTGGGAATCCAAGAGGAATATATAATGGGGGTAATGATTCCCGCATCAACCATTTTTTGGAGTTATTTTTGGATTTGGGGGGCCAAATTGGGGTTAATATGCCTTAGCTTCTATTTAAACAGTTTGGCCCCTTCTTTGAAAGGGATGGAATGTTGGATAATATCACCCTTATAAGCCTTTATATCATCATATGTCTAAGAAAAAATGTCTTTGTGCTCTCAAATAAGGTTTATTATATTTTCCCTTTAAACATGGGTAGTTCCCTTTCCTATCTTTACCATCCTTGGGTGATTTTTTGAGCCGATATTGAACTCAAAGGCTTCATCAAATCGGGAAATAACATTCTTTATTTTGTACATATCATGTCTATCAAACATATTTTCCAAAGGAAAAACTCCCTTTGGGAGAGTGTCATTAGGAAAGTCTTTGATTTTTAAGTTCACAGGTTCGACTAAGAAATTAAATTGAGTCCTCAAGAATTCCTCACTCCTTTGCAAGGAGCAAAGGATTTGGGCACCATCATTAAATACTTGCCAATGTTCAAGGTTATCAAGGATAGTTGGCCCAAAGACAACTTCCATCTTGCATATGTCATGAAACATTTCTTCATAGGGTTGTAAGATAGATGTAGAGACAACTAAAGCATCCACAATATGGTGATGATATGGATTTTATGAGTAGAACGAAGTGACTACAGATTATTAACAGGTGCTTAACACAAAATAACAGAGATACAGTAAAACTGGTTTTCTATTCAATAAGGAAATAAGATGAAACTGTAAAATGCAACGGAAAGGAAACAAGCTTGTTGGAATGGTGGCGGCTTATCTATGAGAAGATATGTGATGGTTGCACTTATTTGCACGAAGATGATTACAATGAGGATATGAAGGCCTTTTTACAATAAAAAATAATTCCAAAAACTCTATACATCCAAAAACCTAACCCTAGGAGATGAAATGCCAAAAGTCATGTGGGCCCCGTTTGGGTAAGTTAGTACATCAACTTCATGGGGTCGTAACTTTTGCATACGATCTTTGTTTTAGGCATGTGATAGCCTGTTGGAAATGTATCTTCGAGGAGATTAATTTTATGATATCAATTATGCCTTCAAATATACTTGAGAATCTTGATCCCGAAAAACCTTCATTTAGGCCCTCAAAATGGCCCCGAAAGTTAAAACTGCTAAAAATAGTAAATTGCCAAAATTGTCAGAAAACTATTTTGAGCCAGTTGGAAAAGGTGGGTGGCCACCGATATCCACTTGGATTAATCCTCCCTCATTAGGTAGCAATGGTATCCATTGTGTTGATTCCCCCCATTAGATGAGGAAATTTCTGCTAAATTTGGCCCCGGGTGAGCCATTTTCCTTGGTGCAGGAGCTGTCCTGCTTTGACGACTCGATAAAGCTGGATCCTTTGCTGTTGAGTTCCCTTGATACGTGTGTCCATGATATGATTGATGGATTCCTGTTGTATGTAGTCGGGGTTGAGCTCTGTTGGTGTCAGTTGCTCTGCTACGTCTGAGGTGTCCAATAATGGTGAGAAATAAGGGCGAAGGAGGTCCACGTTGAACACTGGGTGTAGTCCAAGGAAAGGAGGAATGTTGAGCTCAAAATAATTATCTCCCATGGCCTTGGTGATGGTGTACGACCCATAATGGAGTGGGTGAAGCTTCTGATGGGGTCTTGTAAAGCGTTCTTTCTGCAAGTGCAACCAAACTTTGTCACCCACCTGAAACTTATGTGGCACCCGATGTTGATCATGGCGCTGCTTGTACTTGTCATTAGACTTCTATAGGATATCCTAAACTTGTTGGTAGATGTGATGGATCCGCTCAATGAACCAGGTGGATTTGTCAGCTTCAGTTGGAGTAGGGGATGAGTCGGTCGAGGTGACCGCAAGGGGAAGTGAAACATCTATGGGACCCAATGGTTGGAATCCCAACCCCACCTGAAAGGGGCTATGGCTGGTTGAGATATGTAGGGCTCGGTTGTAGCTATGTTGGACATAGGGAAGGCTCTCATCCCATGTGTGAGGGTGCTTTGAATTATACATGTGAAGGATATGCAAAATCATTCGATTGATGACCTCAGTTTGGCAATCTGTCTGGGGGTGGAAGGCCATGGATTTGGTGAGCTTGGTGTCTAGCAGTGACCAGAGGCTTGACCAGAATGTGCTGAGAAATTGAATGTTTCAATCTGAGACAATGGTTTGTGGGATTCCAAAATGTACCCAGACTCGTTCAAATAAGATATTGGAAGTGGCCTCTGCTGTGATGTTCTTCTTGTAGGCAACCAAAATCGCCATCTTAGAAAAGCGATCAACAACCACAAAAACATAATCATTTCCCAGCTTGGTGGATGGGAGGTCTGACATGTAGTCCATTGAGATGGATTCCCATGGCCTATCAGGAGTAGGAAGAGGGGTGTATAGGCCCTGTTTCTTAGTGGTCGGTTTGACAATAACACAGGAAATGCAGGACCTAATATACTTGCTGACCTCCTGTCGAAGTTTCAGCTAGTAGAAATATTTTTTTAGCATCACCACTTTATTTTCGATGCCGAATTGTCCTGCCACCCGACTGTAGTGGGCTTCCTAGATCAGCTTCACTCGCTCTCTTGATGGAACACAGATATGGCCCAGATGACACAACAACCCATCTTGAAGATGACAATTATCAACAACTGCGTTTACACCCAACATTTGGTAGGTGGTGGCGAAGTCTGGGTCTGTCTCATAGAGTTGGGGCCATCCAGAGGTCTCATGGCCATAGGAGTCTATCACCGTGGTGAGTTCCGAGACTGGTGGTCTGCTGAGGCAATCAATGATGCGATTGGTGGTTCCTGTTTTATACTTGATGTTGAGGTGGAATTGCTGCAAGTATTTGGATCACTTTTGATAGTGATCATTCTGCAATTTTCCTTGTGTCTGCATGAACTGTAGTGGCTTATGATCAGTGTGGATGACTGTCTCCTTCCCAAGAATGTAATGTCTCCACTAGTGGTAGGCTTGCATAATGGAGTACATTTCTTTTTCATATGTAGAGTACTTATGAACAACATATGATAGTGTCTCACTATGATAGGCCACGGGGTGGCTGTGCTGAGTGAGAACGACACCCACCGCATAGTCTGAAGCATCTGTCTTGATCTCAAAGGGTTGTTGCAGGTCTAGTAGTGAAATTACTGGGGCTGAGAACAAGTTCTGTTTCAAATTGTCAAATGCTTATTGTTGGAGCTGGCCCCACGCAAATTTCTCCTTACCACCACCCTTGGTTATTTATCTAAGGGCCCATGCAATATGAGAGAATCCCAACACGAACCTAAGGTAGAAATTGGCAAGGCCTAAGAAGCTCCGAAGCTCAGTGAGTGCGGTTGGGGCTGGCCAGTCACGAATTATTTGGATCTTGGCTAGATCCACATGTACGCCATGCTGATCAATTATGTAGCCTAGGTAATGGACCCTGTCCATGTCGAAGGAGAATTTTTCCATGTTGGCATATAGCTTGTGCTTCCGCAGGGTGTGTAGAACCTTCTGAATATGCTGCAAGTGTTTGGCCCAAGTGTCATTGTAAATGAGAATGTCATCCAGATACACAACTAAAAAATTATTGGTGAATGGTCACAGGATATCATCCATCATCCTCATGAAAGTGGATGGAGCATTTGTCAAACCAAAGGGCATGACCAACCATTCAAAAAGGCCTTCCTTTGACTTGAAGGCATTTTTCCATACATTTGTCTGTTCTATATATACCTGGTGGTATCTAGACTTCATATCAATCTTATTAAAGTATTTGGCCTCCGTGAGTGTATCAAGGAGGTCGTCGATTCGGGGAATCAGGTATCGGTTTCTGACTGTGATTTTATTTCAGAGCACGGTAATCAATGTTGAGTCATCGAGTTCCATCTTTCTTCTGTACTAGCATGATTGGGCTCCTGCAAGGTGATGAGATGGGACGGATGTGCCCCTTGTGGAGAAGTTCTTGGATCTGTCGCTTGATCTCCTCATTCTCTAATAGAGAGTGACGATAGACTGGTCCATTGGGAAGCAGTGTGCCGGGGGTCAGATCGATGGGGTGCTTGACTTGAAATTGCAGAGGTACCCCGGTAGGTGAGGAGAATATATTTGAGTATTCTTCCACGACCATATCTACTTGCTTCTGCTGTGTGGAGAGGTCGACCACAGAGACCCTGGATGTGGCTATGATCTTTCAATTATTTTGAGAGCTAATCACAAAGAAGACAAAATTCCTCGTCTGAGAGATGACCTTCCTTCAATACTTAACAAATATCAAGGAAATAACACTACGTGGGACTGCCTCGGGTATCCTGTACAATTTCCTGTTCAAAGTAATAATAACACTATGAGGCCTAGACTCAT
This sequence comes from Picea mariana, assembly GCA_032191745.1. Taxonomy (NCBI): domain Eukaryota; kingdom Viridiplantae; phylum Streptophyta; class Pinopsida; order Pinales; family Pinaceae; genus Picea; species Picea mariana. Next base: position 8,231 of record JASDQU010740019.1, read on the forward strand.
ATACAACATGTCATTTCCATAAATAAGGTTGGCTCAAAATAACATCACAAACTTCGAGAGGATCAACATTAGACAATACCTTGTCTTTGAAGGGCTTGATGATGTATGACAGTCGACACTGTTGGCTGACGTGGAGATCGTTTCCTTGGCGGAGCCATTCAATGGTGTAGAGTTGTGGGTGCATTGTTGTTGGCAGGGCCAGTCGCTTAACGACCTCTATTGAGATGAGGTTCTTCTGGCTACCGCTATCCATGATGAAGTGCATCTGTGTGCCTTTTACCCACATCTATGAATGGAAGAGGCGTTCTCCTTCTTCTAGTTCGTTTGGTTCACTAGGTTGGAGCTTGGTGGTAGAAACAGTGGCAATGGGTTCCCTGTCAATGATCCATCTTCCCCTTTCTATTACTGGCTCAGAGTCTGAACCCGCATTTGATTCAGAGACTTTCACTTCAACCATAAGCGACTTCTTTGAGTGGTAGTCAATAGTGTTATGCCAAGGGATCTTATGGAAGTCGCACCACTTCCCGATATCTTTCTTTATCTTTCTGGTGTCCTTCTTTGATTGTGGATTGGACTGGTTGTCTTGATACTGTCTATCTTTGCTCTATTCTTTGTTTTATGGGTTGGGGCCGCCCTTTCCTGGATTTTTTTGTGAGGGGTTCCCAGACCCAAATTGTCACGTCTTTTGTTTGAGCTTCTGCTCTATTTTGATGACATATCGGTAGGCCACACCTAAGGATGAGATGTCCAAAAATACCATTTCGGTCTGGATGTATCTATGCATAGCATCATGATACTTGAGCACCAGATGTCACTCTGAATATTTGATACCCATCTTGGTGCGCAAGGTATGAAAGATATTCATGAAATCTAGCACTGCTTGGTCTCTTTCTTGCCGCAGTGTGGTCCATTTGGTATACAAGTTGTCATAACTTCCAACAGGGTAGTATTGTTCCTTAATAACATCCTTGAAGGAATCCTAGGTGGTTGTGACTGTAAATAATGAGGGTTCCTCTATTTCCTTTTGCTCACAGAAAGTTTCCCACCAATGTTTAACATGGGGAACGACTTTGAGGAGTGCAAAAGTAATATTTTCTCTATTCAAAAAGTTATGGACAAAAAAATACCCTTCTTGTAGATTCAACCACTTGTCTACAACATATGAATCTATCTAACCTTCAAATATAGGAATATAGAAGTTTATTTGTATCTTGAAGGGGGTGGCGCCTTCACTCGAAGAAGATGCATCGCCTGTTGGTAGCCGCTGAAGGATTTGTGCGAAACTATACATCATCTCGTTCCTTTGTTGCATGAAAAATTACTAAATCAATAGTTTGAAAGGATATTCTATCCTGTCATCTTTCTTTTCTCCTTCCATGAGAGGTTTCTTGGGTGTGTGAGAGCTTTTGTCTTCAAGAGAAACAAGCTCGAGACCCAACTCTTTGTACTTCGACCTCGTTGGGGACATGCATTAAGACGACAAGGAGAAGACCGCTCTGATACCACTGATCCAGATTTTTTGAGCATAATGAAATCAATACAGATTATTAATAGGTTCTTAACACAAAATAATAGAGATACAGTAAAACTGGTTTTCTATTCAATAAGGAAATAAGCTGAAACTGTAAAACGCAGCGCAAACAAGTTTGCTGGAATGGTGGCAGCTTATTTATGAGAAGAGATGTTACAAATGCACTCATTCGCAAGAATATGATTACAATGAGGCTCTGAAGGCATTTTTACAATAAAAAAGAATTCCAAAAACCCTAGACATCCAAAAACCTAACCCTAGGAGATGAAACGCCAAAAGTCATGTGGGCCCCGTTTGGGTAAGTTAGTACATCAATTTCCCGGGGTCGTAACTTTTGCATACAATCTCTGTTTTAGGCGTGTGATAGCCCATTGGAAAGGTATCATCGAGGAGATTCATTTTTTGGGGCTTATTCATACTTTCAAGTATCATTGAAAAGCTTGATCCTAAAAAAATTTCATTTAGGCCCTCAAAATGGCCCCGAAAGTTAAAACTGCTAAAAATAGTAAATTGCCACAATTGTCATAAAACTGTTTTGAGCTAGTTAGAAAAGGTGGGTGGCCACCGATATCCACCTGGATCATGTGCTTGTATCTTGGGACAATTTTAACTAAATACACATCAAATAATTATACAGTGTTCCAAATCAAGTTCTTATATCTTCTCAACCTCTCATTCTTAGTAGCAAATTTCTCTTTTACTTGGGATACTACCAAGTCAGAGTCACCCATAACCTTTGCACACTTAATCTTTCCATCGAGGGCTATATCGAGTTCGATGATTAAAGCTTCTTATTCAACATTGTTGTTTGTACAATTGAACTCAAGCCTATAGGAGAAAAATGTGACTTATTTAGAAGGGGCTATAAGGACAATCCCAACACTAGATATTGAGCTAGAGTGGGCACCATAAAATTCCAATGTCCAAATATCACCGATGTTTTTACGCACTTCTACTTAAGCTGTAGGGTCAATAGCGTAAAAATTACCCATTTTTTCATCCAAATGCATTATCTCATCCATAGAACTCTGGGGAGCTTCAACTTGGTATCTTAGAATAGTTTTTATATAGAGGGTGACAATACCCCCTTCGGGGTGAGGGATAGTGGCATGGGATAAATCCATTTGAAGACTACCTCCCAAGGTTGTGGACCATTCTCTAGAAAATAGCATTCCCCCAAGCATCAGGTACGTCCATTACTACAACATCCATAAGAAGGGATATATCAAGGTAAGTGACCAAGCTAACTTTAAGGTCCTTGGCGAGACCATAAATAGGGATGGATCTTGAATCAATTCCACACACATTTATATAGAGAAATGTAATCTTCAACTTAAGTTGATTCATGAATTTAAAAGACATAACATTAGTGGAATCACCTGAATCAAACATGCATTTGTGGAGGAGGAGTTCATTTACCACCAATGAGATGAAGTAAGGGGTGTGCCTTCCATTCTTCCTATCAATATTTGTAGCATGGAGAATTACATGAGGATCAATTTCATCTTGAAGGTAAAGAGGTTCCTTAATGCCAAGCCCTTGTGAAGTTATAGTGTTGGTAATTTTTTTTACCTCACAATCATTATCCTCCTTGGGAATGACATGGATAGCATTTCCTTCAGAAGATTCATCCATTTTCTTGGATTATTTATTCATGAGACTTAGAAGTTATGACCTGGGTCTCTTAGTAGCTTTGGCATTCTCAAGTTCCCATCATTTTCTAGAAATGAAAAAGGTTTCTTAGGAGGAATTACTAGCACAATTGATGTTGTTAAGGTCATGATTGTAAAGGTTGTATTCCTTGTCAAGAACATCAATCTTAGCAATAAGTAGTTCTTGGTCTTGCTTAATTTTCTTGAGTTTTTGTTCTTGAGTAGTTGGGTGACTCACCTTTTCAGAATGACTATCTAGTTTGAAAGCAGTTAAGTCAACTTCTATATGGGAGGTGAGATCCTGTTCTTTAAGAAGGCATTTGGGAGACTCTTCTTTTAATATGAAACCAATTTTCCCTTGGAGGGAGTAAATGTATCGTATTTAGATAACTTATTCTTTGGGATTAGAATTATCGGGAAAGTCTTCTAATAAAGCATCAAATCTTGCCTTGAATTTAATAATAGGCTCTTGCTCCCCATTTTGTGATGTGATAAAATTGAGAGAAAAGAAAGGCACCATCCTTCTCAATTCCCCACTTCATTAATAAAAAATTCTCAAAAGTTTCCTAGGTCTTTATGCTTTTGCTATGAAGGTTATCATACCATCACTTAACATCCTTTATTAATGAAGAGACTATAAGAGTCTCATCATATTGATGTTCATAATGCACATTGTGCAAGCCCAAAGCACTATAAAATTTGTTTAAATGCTCTTTGGTTGAAACATCATTGTTACCAGAGAACCTAAGAAGCAAAGTATCAACATCATCAAGAAGATCATGGGGAAAAACTCAGATTCTTGTCATTTCTAAGGGTTTAAATCTATTATCAGTCGATGGTCAAGGATCCATTTGTGATATGGGATGCTTTCTAGGATGTCTTTTTATGAGTTCTCATAGTTGGAGTCACTATATGATCTTTTTAGGGGAGGATCATCAAAGGTAAAGAAAATGATTCTTCCCTTAGTGGAGTCTCTAGGTAATCTTGTAGAATAAAGGCTTGGCGGAAATCTTACCAAATTATTTCGTAGGGAAAATGGCTCAATTCTCCCCAGCAACGACGCCAAAATGTTATCACAAGATTTGTACTTGTGCAAAGCCCTTCACAAGATGCCAATATTTTGTAACAATTAGAAGTACCTGTCACTATAAACTAGACAAGTACTTTGCTTCTTTTAGTGAAGGATAGAGGTCCAACACAAGGGAGGCTTACCTAGTGACTTAAAAGGATCCGATAGAAATATTAACCAAGCCCAAGGCCACTTATCTTGGTCACTGAATAAGGTAAGTTAAATATAGAAAAGTGAAAGGTTGGGACTAGTTTACGAGGTAATTTGTTAACCTATGCGAGACAAGAAATATTCCAATGCATATAATGGTCAAATACCAAGTTAAATCAACTACCAATCACTTCTAGATGCTAACTATCAAGCAAATCGAATTACTGTTGTAAAATTGCAGCAATGAATAAGTGTATATCACCAATGAGTAATTTATAACAACAATAAGAAAACCAACCTAGAAAATTAGCAATTATATTTTAGAATTTAGCCTTCAACAAGTAGAACAATATCCAATTGCTAGACAATGATTTTGAATGGTTTTAGACATAATATTAAGTAAGTATTCATAAATGATATCAAGCCCTAATGGCTGTAGACAAACTTTTATAACAACATCAATAAATTCACCTTGTTTGATAAACGTTGAGTTAGGTTTAGTGAGTGAGAAAGGTTAACTATCTAGTTATAAAGTTATTTAGAGAGAGATATTTCTAGCTAATGCTAGGGTTTCAATCATCACTTGCAATCAATAAGACTAGTGTTTCTTTTTCTTCTTAGGGAAATGGATTCAATGCATAGTGTTAGCACATGAAATGTTTAGTAGTCAAAAATTCTGACCTTAGTTCATGTAAGAGTCTTGGTGTCATGATAGTGTTCATCATCATGAAAGAAATAGGGGTCAACATTCGTAGCCTAAACCCTGACCATTTTCAAATTTGTTATATCGAAGGAGAAATTTACAGTTTCCTCTTGCAATAGTAACCTTATCCACTATATTACTGTGCATTGCAAACTCTTTTTTTTTTGATAAATCAAAAAATTTTCAGTTGAGATTCATCTAGGTCCGAGGTTTTAACTTGTCAACTCATATTTTTCTCGTCAAACGTGGAAAATCTTGCAAGATTTTCATTAAAAACCTAGTTCAATTCACACTGCAAACTGGCGCTGCGTACTTAACCACTTATGCTGCAAACCCTCTGTTTTACACATAATTTCTTCAATTCTGCTTGTCTGCAGCCTCATCCAAGTTGGATTTATGTTCTTCTTTTCTCACCTCCTACTTGCAACCTATTCATCCTCCAACTGTTGTTGTGCATACAATTACAACTTAACTGATGATTTTGGGTCTTGAGCTAAATTTAGCATCTTCATATGATTTCTCCAAGGTTACTTCATGTTTCAAGAGGTTTGTAGCAGGCCCTAGAAGGGTTTTCCCAACTTCTTATGCGATTTTTTAAAGTTTGGAATCATTTTGGAGGTAAACATGCACCTACAGGAAATTTCGTAGTGCGTGTTGTCAAAGGCGCTGCGAACTGGTATTTTGGGACAGTTTGCAACAAATTAGTACACAACATAGTCATTTTTTCATCATAACTTTTAAATGTCGATTTGCGTTCTTCTGAAATTTTTTGTGGAGATGAATCATAATATCATGGATTTTCTGACCAAAAATCAGTGACCCAGTTTGTTGTTTGGGAGAAAAGTTGAAATCATCACCTACATGAAAGTTCACAGCGCATGCTATTGAAGGCGTTGCAAACTCTAATAGTTTGATAAATCCGAGTTGTAGGAGGGATTCCATCTGTTTGAGGGGGTTAAAATTGTTTCCTAGAAGGTATTTGGACATGAGAGACGTGTTCTATCACCAAATCAAGCAGCATGACCTGTTTCAAAAGACATGTATCACAATAGACAAGATCCAAAAAAATAGGAGCTAGGTGGATTTTTTGTTTCACCTTGTTGTAACAACGCCTAGAGAAAAGGGAATCCAATGCAACCACTTGGGATTCGATGTCTTTAGAGTAGGAAGGATTGATACACTATATATAGCAATGGTTTTGTTTATGAAAGGGTTGGATTCATGATCCAAGAGAGGAGAGAGCTGGAGGAGTAGTTTAGTTTCTCATTTGTAAGCCCGAGGGCCTGCTTGTAATCAACATATTTGCCATTAAATATTCGTGAGAGTTGTTTATCATATTATATTCTTTGTTTTCCATTTCTCTTGTCATCCTCTTGCTTGAATATATTGCAGGTTTTGAGGATCATAACTGCCATTGATTTATGGATTCATTAACAACAGAGGATCTACTGTAGCTTTCCCATTAAATCATTGTTTATTGTTTAAGAAATATTTAATTTGTTTGCATAAAGGATCTCTGTACAATGGATGTTCTTATTTTTGTCACATTCTCTATGCTTCTACCCATAATTATATAAAATTTTATCTGGTATACAATTTAAATGCCTTTTATTTGTAGGATTTTATGACTCCATGCCCAATGGAATGCCTTTGCAGACAGTTTGCTTCCCTCTCCCTTTATTACTTAGTCTTGTTGATCCACTCAAGTATAAACTTGTTTTAACCATTTATATTCTGATGGGTACTAGGATTACACCTATATCAGTCTAGGTGTGACTTTTAGTGCTAACACACAGATTGAAGATCAAGTTAGAAGGAAAATAAGATTTTAGAGAGAGAAACCCTAGGACTATACCCTCACAGGCTTAGGACGTCCCCTTCCTTCTAAGACATATAGCTTGGATAAACAATAAAACTATGTTTTAAACCCTAGGGATATACAAAATCTTAATGCTTAGAATGAAACCCTAGTCAATACAAACCTTAGGGGGATAGAGAATCCTAACCCCTAAGACAAGCCTTGAATGCTTCAACTAAAACAAGGGGTATGGTTTGAAGAAGGGGATACACAATCTTAACCCTTCTATTATTTTTCTCAAATAGCAAAGAAAATTGAGGTAACTTGTAATTATTAACCATCTAATAAATCATCTCACCAAGATAAACCATGAAAAACACTTGAAATTGCAATAGATTACTTACTAAACCAAGTCACATGCTTGAAGAAACCCCAAGTCACAATATCATCCACCAAGAATAGTGAAAACACCTCCAAGACAAGTGCACACTAGCACTCTAAGTGAATAATAGAGAAAATAAGACATGTAATGGTGATTTCACAAGTGAGTGATTTATGATTTGATAAAGTGAGCGCTCCCTCTATTTATAAGAGGTAACCCAATGCCTATGTCCAAAATAATTAAGTAAAACAACAAAAATCCATGATACAAGTGGGGCCGACCCCTAAAAAAGCCCTTAACAATTATAATACATGCAAATACACCACAATAGGGTCACACATGCGGTGATTTCAAGCTCCCAAAGGGTGAAGAATGCTTCCCAATGCCACATTTCATCATCAAATGAGGAAATCAAGGTGGAAGATCCTCATCAATTTCTGTGTCACATATCAAGGCCATCAAGTGATTTCAAATGGAAAGCAATCCCCAACATCATCAACAAACCCTAGGAAATGACACCATCATCAATAACCCAACACCAAGGGTGAGAAGGCCAATGTCAAGGTGGGATGATCATATGTCACCTCTTTGAGTGGTTTCATATCATGATCAAGTAAAGTGTCCTCCATCAAATGCTAAATAAAGGTATGGGGTGCACTGTCCAAGGTGTGAGATTTTTTCCCCTTTGTTTTCCATCATGACCATATCTATCAAATGAGAGATTATTTGACCATCATCCGTAGTCTAGGAGGTGTGAGAGGATGCATATAAAGGAGTTCAATCATAAGGTGACCCAATTATTTGCAACAAACATACTGTATCATGTACAAAGTGCACAACATTCTAGGGTGAAAGCACCAAAACACTCTCCAAATTCTATTTCAGGTGCACTAAAGTCGGTCAAAACCATGGACTCAAGTAAAACCAACAATCACAAGCTACAATAGTTCTAAGAAGCATATATATTAAGACATCAAGAAATACAAAAGACAAATGAACAACTCTGATTGTGTATCCCCTTCAATATTCACACAAGCCAAAGACTTTATGCAATTTGGCAAGCTTGAGTATGGGAGGGCCATTAAAACAACCTATTAGGTGTGCCAGTGCCCAAGTAGAGAGATATTTACCAGAAGAACCAATAAGAGATATGTAATGAATTTCAGGTGGTCATGGGGTTTACTTATGGGCATGGGGGGTTGTTAACATGAAAGACAATGTATGGACTCACCTCCATGAGTGCCTTTACAGAGGGTGCGCTTGGAAATTGAGTTACCCTTTCCTTGACGCTTTTTTCATTCTTAACCCCTTTTATTTGCCTTTTTCTTTTATTTTTTTATATGATTTGCGAGTCCCCTTAAAAAGGTTACAAGCATAACACTTCCTTTGCATTCAAAATATATTCAAGTCCTTTTTGATAGATGAATTCATTTATTTGCATTAGGACTAAGGGAGATCACAATTAATGAGGGGGTGGAGCTCAATTGTGGACTCACGGCTCTTAATTTTCCTAATTATCCAATTTATTTATTTTTTTTTCTGCCAACTGCAATATACTTCTGGGCCGTTAGCGCCTTCTTCTCATAAGACAGGTACATGCCTTTTTGGTGTACATGTAACCACATTACCCAAAAGGTGGGAGAATGGAAGGATCAAGGACGGAAGATGGTAAGCGTGATCAAGAATGGTATGTTACCCTTTTCAAGGAACCCCCAATAATACCCCTTTTCCCTAGGAGTGATAAGACGAGACTATGATGCCCAGGATGGCCACAATTGTGAAAAAAGAAAAATATTCCAGGTGTTGCGACCATTTCTTCGAGTGAATGGTGAGATTGTCAAGATAGGCCAAAAATATGTGAACCAAGTCATGGAAATAGAATGACACAAGGCAACAAAAAGTGGCTCCAATGTTATTTATTCCAAAAGGAATAACCTTGTACATGAAGGTTCTTCAGGGAGTAGTAAAGGTTGTCTTTTATTGATGTTGGGGTCAAACTTGGATTCAATTATATTCTAACTAATCCCACAAAGGAAAGAATCTCGTGGTACACACAAGCATCAATAATTTGATTGATGAATGGCATCAGGTAATTATCTTTGGGATATGCCTGATTTAGATCAGGCAGGAAATAAGTGCAGACACAAATGGTTTCTTTTGTATTTACAATAGGTGCATGGTTATAAACCAACGAAGTATATGTAATAAGGTAAATGAATACTGCATGTTGTAGTTTATCAATTTCAACTAGGTGGTAATTTATAGGACACATAAATTGAGTTAATAGGTATCCAAGGGAAACCCTCTAAAGTGATAAGCTCTAATAGCATGTCGACATTGATCAAAAAGGGACATCACAATGTAATTGCATAATTTTTCTCACTAGATGTTTAAACATCTATATCCTATGCTCCAATGGATATCCAAATAGTTATCAACAATCATTCCAAGTTATTTGGAGATATGCCTATGGGTCTTCCACCTGCTCGAGATCATGACCATGCTATTCATTTGAAACCAGGAAGTATACGAACTAACATTAGAATTTACATGTATTCATATGCACATAAGAGTTAGATTGAGCGTATGGTCCAAGAAATGTTAGATGTAACACCCTATTTTCCCCCAAGTCTATAATTATGATTGAGACTTAATGACTGTAACCGATGAACAATGTAATTGTGTTTTATGTTTAATAAAACCTTCTAACAAGTTGACTAAAGGGGAAGCCTTAAAATACTAGACTTGAATCACAGTAGGGAACTGGTGAGGGGAATTGAGGATTACTTTTTTTCCCAAAAGAGATTTACCTCTACTTGAGAAAACATTGATGACTAAATATGTTGAAGTTCCTTACTTTCCTTGGCACGAAAGAAAAAAATTAATGAGACTCGACCAAGTGGTTGAAGAAATTAATATTGTCTTTAGATATGTACAGAGGAAATGGTTGGTACGATTGTAAATGTCAGCTAGAGGTACACCACAAAGGTTCCCCTTCAATTTTGATTTGGGAGCTTGACTCTCAGAAGCTTCTGATAGAAGCAAGGGGAAGATCACGAGGAAGGAAAACAAGGAGAATTACCAAAATATATAGATGAAATAGGGATAAGGGAGGATACACGAGTGAAATAGAGAGCATGAATGCGTGCACCATCAAGAACAAAGGAAAACTGAGAAGTTTATGTGAGGAAAATAGGAAGCTTACCCAATGACCTTGTGGTCAAGTGGAAGCAAGAAATTTCCTAGACTCAATCTTGAGAAGAAAGGGGTTGCAAGTTGATGATTGCTGGAAAATAAATAGCACTGGTAAGGGGAGGACATTGAGGGACTATTTTTTAGTGAAGGGAATACCTCGTGAAAGGAAATTCAGCTAGGAAGGCATCTTAGAAGCTCGTGGAGACCATGGACTCAAAGAGGGGTAGAAGGGAATTTCTGTTGATGCTGGTTAGTGAAGGAGAGTAGCCTTCATGGTTAGATACAAAACTTGTGAGATATATGGTGAGTTTCCCTTGTGGTATCATGGCTTGACATGAGGGTGGCATGCTATAAAAATCATAAGTACATCAAGGTCGAGGCCTTCACCCTCAGTCAATTGGTTGTCTGGTTGTTATTATGAGACAAATAAGTGCTCATAGTGTTCCTTGTAAATATTTTATAAATGAATGTTAATGCTTGCATTATGATTTTGAAAGGAATTTGAATATTTTGAATGACTATTTAAGATTAAAATTTGTTTAACTGTTGAGCATCAACCTAGAAGGATAAATACCCACTTTTTCTCAAGTGTGAATATATTTTTTATTAGGGCTTCTGACCCTATGAAATTTTTGTGCTTTGGAATGGAAAGTTTATAGGATATTAAACCTTGTATCAAGTTTCCAATAAGATATGCCTCCTTTGTGTTAAGTGTGCAATTTGATGGCCTGAGAAACATTGAATGAAATTCCCTATTCATAGGGGAAGGTGAAGTGTCTATTCATTTGGGGAGTGACCTGGTTTCCCTTGAGTTTTCCTTTTCGAGTGATGGAGAAGTCCATGTTGGGCCTTGAAGTCTGCCCATTTTTTCTCTTGTATATCATTCAAGAAGGTATTTGACCATCGATCCTATTCGATGTAGATTTTCTGAGATACCTGCATAGAAGATCTAGCTAACAATGAAACAAACATAACATGGAATGGTGTGAAGAGAAGAGACAAAAAAATGGAGGAAAGAATGAAATTATTTCTATTAACCATATTTCACACTCAAAGAGTGAATAATTTACAATAGATATAGGCTACATGAGTAGCTAATGTGTCATAATAGTGATCTAGAGAGATCTGGACACTCATTGACATAAATTGGAGTGAAATTCCACCTTGTCCTAGTTAACTGATCCATGCAATCATCAATTAATCGAGTCACACATGTGGAAGTGGGAGAAACACATGCAACAACGGGTGATAAAATCGAGGTTTCCATGCATGAGTGACCTACACTAGTCTAACTGAGTGTAACTAACTCTGAACTGAAGAGGAATGTCTTATTTTGTAGAGGAATATTCTCTAGAGAGAATATTCTCATCTAAGGAAGCATTCTCAACATTGAACTATCAAACTTAGGAAAGCAATTCTAGGAAAATAATTCTAGGTTAGTGTGTAATATCGCCAACACCCCCAAATGTTTTTTTTTTCAAATCATATATGTTATAATTGTTGATTTTTCTATATGAGAATATATTGTATTCAATATATTATTACAATGATGAGTGTTCCATATATAGAGAACATATGGTGACCATCCATGAAAGGACACATTCCTTGGATAATCAATAACTATTTATTATTATCATTTACTTATTATAAATATTATTTATTAATCAATAATTATATTATTAATTATTAATCTAAGAGAATGTCTTCCCGATGTTGTCCAAACATCAACACTCCCTCTCAATGAGGGAGATATCATGCATCATGCCAAGCTTTTATATGAAGTATATAAACTTCACCCTAGACAAATGACACTTATCTGTTAGTCTCAGGAGATGTCTCTCTCCTACTTGAACTAAGGGGAATCTCCCCCCGCGACTCTCCCTCTGAGCCAACTGACTCTCTCTGAGGTCAGGCTCACTATGGGTCTGCATGTGATAGCACCTTGCATATTGATTCTTTATCATTCCTTGTCAAATCACCATGACTAGGACAAAGACCACAACAGGGCTATTCACCACAGGTACACCCTTGCGAATGAATGTCAACCCGATGCTAAATTACACGTGGAAAACACCTCAAGCACCTTGAGTCCATATTATTCCTTGTCATGATCAAGGAAGGACTATGCCTGGGCCCATTTACCACAATTACACCTTAGTGATAAATGTATCCTATCTCCCTTTGTCTGCAGCCTAATCGAAGAAAAAGTCCATGCAATGCTGAAACATCAACACTCTCTCTTAGATAGGGAGGTATATTTCCATAATAGTACACAACTATTGTCTAGAGACACACAGTCTCCACCAGTGGTACACAACTATCGTAGTAGCAAAAGGTTTGTCACACATGACACTCCCATGTGGACTTCTATAGGCTACTCCCTCTAGAAACACTAGGGTAAAATCTCCATACTGTGTGACATCAAGGTAAACTCCGTTGACATGTCCTCATGTTCTCTCCATAAGGGACGTTGGGATATAAGCCCAAGCCCACTTATCCCTTCTTGGATAAGTGTCCTCATAAATCAACTCAACTCAGTCATAGAGGAGTACGATTTGGAGAATTTCTGTGATACATGGCACTCCCATGTGGACGTCTAGAGGCTACTCACTCTATAAACACTAGGGTCAACTCCCCATAGTGTGTGACGTCAAGGTAAACTCCCTTTACATGTCCTCCTATGATCTCCACAAGGGATGTTGGGATATAATCCCAAACCCACTTATCCTTTATCAGATAAGTGTCCTGAGAGATCAACTCAACTCATTCACATAGGAGTACGATATGGAGAATGTCTCAAGAAGCTGCAAACATCAACACTCCCTCTTAGTAAGGGAGAAATTCTCTGCCATGCCAAGTATTCCATGTAAGTACTCAAACTTCATCCTTATAAGGGTTTAGTAAGAACATCAGTGACCTTCTCATCTATAGGAAGGTACTGCACCAATACTACCTTCCTCTGCACTATGTCTTAGATGGAATGGTACTTGATCTGTCATGAAACATTGGATTCTTTGAGAGATTCAAATAAATCTGTTTATCATAATGAATAACGGTGGAATCTAACACATGTCCAAAAAAATCTGCTCTAGATCTACCTAAGTAAATTAGAGTGCATTTATTATCAATCCGGTGTTTGTAAGACTTAGAGGCATGTCCAAAGTATATGGATTTTAGAGATAGTTTTACCTTTTATGGAGATAACCCAAAGACTGATTCTAAGGCTGAAGGTGAAAGAGATGCTAAGCTCCTATTCAGAAGTCATCTTCATAGCTCTCATGACAATGATCAGCACTTGTTTTCTAAATGGTCAAAACAGTGACATGAAACCTATTCTAAGGCTGATTATGTAAGAGGCACTAAGCTTCTATTCAGAAGTCGTCTTCATAGTCTTCTTAACA
>JASDQU010740019.1:23064-33300 GCA_032191745.1 Picea mariana
CCCCCTCCCTCACCACGCTCATTCCCATCCCTACACACCTCTCTTACCAAACCCTAAACCATCCTCAACCCTAACGCTCCCTCACTGTCACCTATCTCACTATCCAAATGCACCCTGGGCTTCTCCCTCTCTGCTACTATGGTGGAGCTATGGTAATGGCCGCAAGCTCCCCCCTATGGCAACGTGTTGAGCATAGTGACACCCGCTCATGGGATCATCCTCCATGTGACTTGGTTTGGCGTTTGGCACTTGGTCTCTCGGGTGGAGTTGCGAGACTCTTCCTCGGCGGCTTGGCTTTCTTTTTCGGCATATCAGAGTAGATTTTAGTACCCTGTGTTGTGTATATTCCACAGTGAGGTGTGTTTTCACAGAATTGTGTTGTGTGTGCGTTGCAGGTTCTTGGCTTTGGTGATTTGTGTTGTGTTGGGTTGTGTGGCTTGCAGGGTCATAACGTAATCAGTCCAGGGCAGGGTCTTGTTTTGGCCAGTTTACTTTCACATCACAATCAACAGGCATTATTAAAGGATATTTAGTTGTAACACAATGTAGGAGAAACGACCTCTTATAATGCACCAGGAAACACATTTTTGAAAGATGAAAGAAGAAACTCACATCTGTAGTTTGTTTGCTAGTAATTTTGCAACTATATTGCATTGTTCCCTCCTTTTTAATTGTAACAAGGATAGACGTGACATTTTTACAGTGGCATGAATTGTTTGTTTCTTGATAAGCGATTGTTGTTTATGAGACTTAGTCAACTAGTATTGCTGCACTATTTAACATAGCCTTTAGAAACTTTCTGCTAATCCTATTCACTCTACATAGTACATATACACCTGCTATGTTAGTAGCTAGCAAGGAATAGTATAGAAATATTGAGAAGGAAAATAGATCAGTAAACTAACTTCTGGTCACACTGAAATTTCAGGTACCTAGTCCTTTAGCAACCTCCAGCGAGCTATACCTTCTCTCGGTGAAAAGAGTGTTGCTGTTTTTATATATTTTCTAAAGTGACTACTTTTACCTTTTTCGTTACAATTGTAATAAGAGAAATTACAATCTAAGATAAAGAGCTCTTATTTGTTCTAGGTACAAAAATATATTGTAAAAAAAAATTACCAACCTTAAAATTGCCTTGAATAAAGTGGTCCCTAAGACTGTTGATGTTAAATATTCCTCTTATTCATACTCTCTTTTGGCTTAATGCTTGCTGTCTATGGCTGACACCAACCTGCTATTTAGCAGAATGGTTAAATCTCTTAGCTAATTTGCCTCAATAGCTGTTTTACAGGAACCATGGATTACAACAGCCTTTGATTTATCCTCCGTGCCACATTGTCCTCCATATATAAATCTTAAAGTTCAAATGCTAAAATACAGAAATCAACAACCAAAGAGGCAAGAGAATTTGTGATTCAGATTTGGAAAGCTGGATTCAATATGCCCATTAATGAAATACATCTAACACACTTTGTTAGCGGCAATCATTATTGACTCTGCACAGAGGGTGTTTATAACTTTTTGGTGGACTGTTATAGACTTCTCTCCCTGATAATGTGCTTTTCAAAATTGCTCAATCAGGAGGCCAAAACATTAAGGATTTGTGGGTGTTTATTCCCTTAAACTCATATTTATTTAATATTTCATTGTGGGTGTGAGGTGGTAATTGTGTAAATTTGGGAAACAGTAAAATCTTCGGTGTGGCCTTTAACTATTCAATCTAGCGTTTTGTGTCCTATCTTGTGTTAGTCGTTTTTTTTTTCAATATATATATTTTTTGTTTGCTTGTCAAGAGTTAGTATGCATCATTTGAAATCTTGAATTACAGATAAACAAGATTTATTTATTAAGTTAATTCTTTTCTTCCCTAAATTATTCTAAATATTATAAAGAATTCCGCAAATTCCTCAACATTTCATGTCAATCGGCGAGACTGTAGGGGCAAAAATTGTATAAATAGTCACCACCATCGTATACGCCTTTACATTTGTTACTAGTAGAGATAGAAATACAACGATACTCGTATATTCTTCGTCTTTTCCATGAAACCCTAGGCAGTCATATTTATCCTTTTTCAGACAATTCATTCCATTGTTTTGAACGTTTAGGGTCAGACTCTGGGCATAGTTGTTTTCAACCCAGCGCTATTTTTTCATAGGACGAAAAGTTTAGGCAGTTTGCGTTTCTTACTCTGAAAATATCTGGCAATTTGAGGTAATTTGCCAATTGATATTTAAGTTATTGTTATTATCTTTAGAATCCACTGGGAAACATATACCTTATGTCGGAAATGTTAAATGCATTTTACACTTTTCCTTAATAAAGTTGTTTATTCTGCATAGATTTACACGTTCTTCTACATGTCCCGTGGAATTCTGGAACATTCCCTGGATGCCCTAGAAGCATAAAACGTTCTAAAAGTAAGGACTCTCTTTTATTATTAGTTTTTTTTTTTATACATGGTTTGAATTTTTTTTTTTGCAGGGGAGGGTGTATATGTTACAGAAAGGAGTTGATCTGTGCCAGCAATTGGGAAAATGGTATGTGGCTTAAAAATCCCTTGTTTCTCTTTTTTTCTTTTGTTTCAGTTATGGAGAGCCACATCTCCATACTAATTATGTTTCTGGCTGTGTATGGAGATCGCATGGAGCGGGTTGGATATTTTCCTTCTTACAAGCAGTTGGGTGGGTAGGTGGGTAGGCCCTTAAGGCTCCAGATTGTGAACTACATGCTCTGATACCATGTGTAGGGACCCAAAACCAACAAGCCTAGTAAAATCCTTACAACTACACATAACATTTCTAACATAGAATTTAAATTTCAACATAGAATTTCTGAGTGCGTAAATAATTCATTAGCTTCAAATAAACATATAATATTTCAGCAGAATTTAACATTTAACTACATCATGAAAATAACTTAGCAATTTCATAAATAAATTACCAGCTTCTAATGCTAATTTCTACCGATATGGTTGTCCCTTCCCTGCTGCGTTGCCTTGCCTTGCTGCTGCCTGATGCACTGACCAACTCTGCCCAAACCGACTAACCGCCCATCCAACTAGGAGCAGCCTGTCCATCTCCCTAGCTCCAGAAAACCGAAAGGAATCCTGGCCCCCGTGCCCAAAACCCCCAGCAACCCGGTGCCCCCTGTAATGATTCTCAAAGACTACAGAACTCAACAACAGAACCAGAAAATTCACAAAAAATAGAACTCCCCAGTCTCCTTTCCAAAATGCTTCTCTTCCCAAGATGATGGTCCTCCCCGTAAGACTCCTCCCCGTCATATCCCCCCTTCACTGACTCTCTTCCTCCTCATTAATTTCCTTATCCCTCATTTATTACCTTATCCCCCTTTCTTTAATATCTTATCCCCTTCTTTAATGTCTTATCCCCTTCATTATTATCTTATCCCCTCCCGCATACGTAAAGCACTTAATTAAATAAATTAAAATTATCAAGCCCCTTAAATTTATTACCCATGTCATTGAATGTGATATGTAATCAATCAATTAATTAGTTAATTAATCAAAAGTTATAAACAATTAATTGATAAATAAATATTTAATTAATATCATTAATGCTAATCATTGTTTAATTAAAACCATATTAGAACAATTATTTATCTAATTAATTGTTACTTAATAATCCCTAAGCATATATTCAACTAGGGTTGTTACAACATTAGTTGCAGGGCTCTAAGACTTCTTGTCCAACATGTTGCTGAAGCCTTAGAAGGGAAGTGGGGCAGCTGAGGGACTATTGGGAAAAGAAGGGGCACACTTCCTGTGGTGGGAAAGACTCATGGGGAATAAGATATTGTAGACTAGTTGCAACAATGGGCACCTTGGATTGAGAAATTCCGTTGAGTATCATACCTTATTCTGGAATTACGAACCCGTTTTCCCTGGTGGAGTGTAAGCCCCAACTCGTGGGTGACCTGTTGCTGAAATGTTATGAGAAACAAAGTCTATGGCTGGGAGGAACGTCTGAGTTCTGTGCCCAGTTGGTGAATTTTCATAAAATATAAGTGTCCTTTATGTACTTGTCTCATTTAATGTGTACTTAATTATCTATTTTCAATATGGAATTAATACTTGTATGTTGTTTCATATAAGTAATTGTTGTTATTTTGTATAATGCTGCTTTCACATGTAAGTGTGGTGTTGATATTTAGTTTTGTAGTTGTACTTGATGAGTATGACGGTTGTTATTATTTATTCTTGTTAATTTAACTTTATAAAGGGTCATGAGTCTCCAAGGTGAGGTTAGAATGGCCATGCATGCAAAGGATCACTCTGTGTGCACAAGAAGATGGATTTGTTTGTGCACACATGGAAGCAGTCCCCACACACAAGGATAACATAATTTACCTGTGATGCTAGATTGGTTGTGCGCACAGTAGTGATCACATGATAGAGTGCTCAGTATGGTTATGCGCATAGTTGTATTGTTTTACTTCTGCTGTTATAAGTTGTGCAGATTAAAGTTGTGTGGTGTGACCCAACTTGGGGTCAAGTGTGTTACTTCAAGTATTTTGGGCAGATCAATGTTATAGAGTGGAATATGCATACTAGATTTTGGAGTAGAATTACTCAGTTGTAGGATAGGTATGTTACAGATTGGTATCAAAGCATATTAGGTAACTCAAAATGTTACAAAGTGGTATCAAAGCAGATTTGGTAACATAGTACATTACAGATTGGTATTAGAGCTGGTACCCAGCTAAGAGGCTAGGTACGTTACAGATTGGTATTAGAGCTGGTAGCGAGCTAGGAGGCTGGGTATGTTACAATGAGTGATGATCATTTCTAGCAGTCTGTGTTCTTTGATACCATGTAGATTTTTTGATATATCTTCACAGAATATCTACCTAACAATGAAGCATACACAACATGCAACGATGTGAAGAGAAGAGACAAAAAAATGGAGAAAATAATGAAATAATTTCTATTAACCGTATTCGACACTCAAAGAGTGAATAATTTACAATAGATATAGGCTACATGAGTAACTAATGTGCCATAATAGTGATCTAGAAAGATATGGACACTCACTGGAAGACACTAGAGTGAAATTCTAGGTGAGTGTGTAATATCTCCAAAAGTCGAGAGTGAATCCTGGCTATTTGTCGGGAGTCAAGATTCGAAGGCACCTTAGGACAGGCATCGTCCTAAGCCTGATAGGAATGGCCGAGTGGGAAAGAGGTGTTGAACTGTTGAGGATCTAGGATGAGAATATATCGACCGTAGATCTTGTCTTGGACCCATTATGTTAAGTTAGTCAGAAGGCATGATTCAAAAGGATGCAGAGGTGGCTTAATGCTTAGCCTCACATGTAATACTGAGATGTTGTAGATTGTTGTGTTGGACACACCGACCACACTGAGAGGGGGGTGAATCAGTGTAGGGGTCTTTTTAAAACATCCCCTTCACAAAACTCCTTAGTTAGCAATCACCAATTACTCATCACTTATTGCTGTCATTTATAGCCAGTTAAATGTGAACGTACATCAACATCATATACCAGCAACAAATAACATCAATAAGTCATCACCAAAAGGAACATAAAGAACACAAGATGTATGTACAATTTTATTTTTATTATAGACTACAATCCTTGGGTTATCAACAACAATTGAATGGAGTTACAACTCCACAAGAGCACCAGATCTACAATGCAAGACTTAACTTACACAACTCAACATCAACTGAGAAGATGAATCAATCCTCAATAGATATCAATATCTCTATAGGTATGCAACCTGTCAATAGTGCAACACATGTATGTATATGTCCTACCAGTAGTACAACTCGCGTATGTATGCGACCAATATGTACTACAACCTGTGTATGCCTTCTGAGTTATTAGGGTTTTTTCTCTATGAAAAACTCAGATCCTTTGCAACCTTCAGTCACATCTACTTCTGTCTTTCATTTTCCAATCACAACACATCTGTGCTCTCCCACAACTTACTCATGCTCCTCAACCATACAATATGAATGATAACTAATCATGTATAAGCAACTGGTATACTATGAAAATCATATCAGTACTAAACCATAAGAGTGCTTCTCACTCTATCAATCAACCAACAGAACCATATCACAACATCCATACCAATAATGCCTTAAGAATTCACCATACAATAAGCAAGAGTATCCGTCAAGACATCTATGTAGCCATACTAGAGTTTCTATGGGAGATCTGAGCCCATAGAATGCATATATGGAACTTATTCAAACTTTAAGAACCTAACATCAAATCACACTTAAGTCTCCATGACTTCATCCAACTATACATGCTCTGTTCCACTGCTGCTCGCTTACTCCTTCAGAAACTAGGTTTTCTGAACTTACAAAACTTTCGCCGTCATGATCTCATACTTACGAAAACTTTGATGCATCCATGAGATCCTCTAGTCAATCTCTCTCTCAGAATATATCTTCAAGCTATGTTCAAGAGATGATTTTCACAAGAGACCCTTGCTTCTTATTTATACTCTCCAAGTAGCTTCCTTAGAAGCATATTCTAGGCCACTTTGTCCACATAGCCACTTTGTCCACATAGTCACCTATGTCCAACTTTTCCCAATTTTTCACTTGTACATGTATCCAATAGCCACTTGACCACTTAACAAATTTTCCTCATTTTAGGGTTAACCTTCTTATAACCACTTTCCATAATTAGAAAGTTCTCCATTTACTTTATTATTTAAATAATCCTACTTGACTTTGTTACTTCACTTTATTATTTAAATAATCCTCTTTGATTTTGTCACTTCACTTTATTATTTAAATAATCCTTTTTGAATTTGTCACTTCACTTTATTATTTAAATAATCCTCCTTGACTTTGTCATTTCACTTTAAATAATCCTCTTTGACTTTGTCACTTCGCTTTATTATTTAAATAATCCTCTTTGATTTTTTCATTTCACTTTATTATTTAACTAATCCTTTTTGGCTTTGTCACTTCACTTTATTATTTAAATAATCCTCCTTGACTTTTTCACTTCACTTTAAATAGTCCTCTTTGACTTTGTCACTTCATTTTATTATTTAAATAATTTCTTCTTTGCAAACAATTTGACTTCTTTGACCTTTTGGGGATTCAAGCCAGCATATGAGGGTCCTTCAACTTCGTAAGGCCATAACTCTCAAACCATGAGGAGTTATGTGACATTCCACATACCACCGGAAATGACTTGACAAGAAATATCCATCTAGGATAGTTTCACCGAAAAATTCATTGATATTCATTTCATTATTCCATAATTAAGCATGGGTTCTCTGACGATACTTCTAGTATAAATCAACAGCAAAGCGTCTTACCGTGAGGGATTTCACCATAAGGGGACCACTTTGGAGTTCACTGCAAAATGTCTTCCTATGAGGGATTTCACCATAAGGGGACCACTTTGGAGTTCATCCATTTGTACAACCATGACACGACAATAATGAGACATTTCTGTTCTAAGAATTTTGCGACCATTGTTTTGTTCAGATAATTCTTTCGGATCCATTGCATAGGTTTTATGTTTTTCGACGTTTCGAAATTTGAAGAAATCACCGTAAACAAACAACGCAGCAAGTTCACACGCCTAGAAAACGCGCAGAAACAGGTACGTACGAACAGTTTACACAGATATCCTCCCCACCCTAAACAAAAAGGACACTCTATGCCCACGCTCCACGATCCCAAGCCTTCACAACTGCAAAACAATAATAATCTCAACGCAATAAACACTGCCCAGAAAAACAATTTAAATAATATTATAAATAGTTTTATGATACATAATAACAACATTAATATTGAAAATAATAGCAACCCTAATCCTCAGAAATCCCCAAGCAACGATAACACAAACCAACATGATCACATGCGTGTAATCATCTCTGGCGCGTGTTCAGTTGATAATAATAATCGTAGTTGCAGCCAAATCGACCAAAACTGTCCCCAAGCAAACTCATAAAATAATGGTAATACCTACGCCGTAGATAATAACCCTCACACCCCCATTACTCAGCTAATAATTCCAAATTCAAACCACAATGTTAATAACCACGAACTTGCACGTGAATTTGACAACGGGCCTAACAGTTTTGACACACCGATAAATTTTTTTGATAATAATTTTGATAATAAACACAGAAATGTTAATTCAAACCACAATGATAATAACCATGAACTTGCAAGTGAATTTGACAACGGACCTAACAATTTTGACACGCCAATAATTTTTTTTTTTGATAATAAGCACAACAATGTTAGCTACAACAATCTGGATCACAGTAATATTGAACCCAGTTCTTTTATTAGCATTAATCCCCCCAACCCCATTATTCAAATAACCAATCCTGATATCAAAAATACCAGGAATAATATTAACAACGCCCATATAATGAACAATGTAAACAACCATAACGGTAAAAGCCAATGTGAAAATGAACCAAATAGTAAAGATAATAAGATTAAAATAATAAGTCCACCCAACACCAACATGATCTGCAATAATACCGCAAACCCAAATCTCACCCTTAATATCTCCAATAATGATAGTAAACAAGTCAACAACCTTGAATGCAAGACTAACTAGGTCAAAACCATAGTACCCAAAAATCTAGTTATAAACTTATCAACCCATACCATCGATGAAAACACTACTAGGTTACTAGAAAAAGGTCTTAACTTTGCCATTGCCCCTCGAAAAATTCCTATTGAAGATATCTTATGTAGCATTGAAAATAGTATTAAAAACCTCCCAGATAATGCTAAAGAAGAAATTAGACAAGACTGCTCAGTAATTCTCCGTAGAGTAAAACCACCAAAGAACAATATCACCAAAGAAGAATTTTTGGCTCTAAAATCACTAAACAATAATAAGAATTTAGTAGTTCTAAAAGCAGACAAAGGTGGGGCTATTGTCATTATGAATAAGGAAAACTACATTGAAAAAAAGTTGGATCGCCTCAATAACAGTGGAAGTTATAAGAAACTCAATAAAAACCCCTTAAATAAGATTGCAAAAGAAGTTTCCAAAGCCATTAAATTAAGCAACATAAAAGATGATGATAAAAAGAAATTGATTGTTAGTTTCCCCTCCACCCCTAGGATATATGGACTTCCTAAAATTCATAAGGAAGGAGCCCCTCTTATACCCATCATCAACACAATAGGCAACCCTACTTATCAACTTGCAAAATACCTAGCTCATAAACTCAAACCCTTAGTCAGAAACACTAGCTCCTTTGTTAAAGACTCCTCTTTCTTTGTAAACAAGATAAAAAACATTAAAGTCGACAAGGACGACATCCTCATCAGCTTTGATGTTGTTTCTCTCTTCACTAAAATTCCCATTGATGGAGCAATGAAAGTCATCAGAAATATCATTGACCTAGGCACTGCCAACTTGATTGAGCTTTGCTTGAATTCCACTTTCTTTAGTTTTCAAGGCGACGTTTATGAAAAAACCTGTGGGGTCACTATGGGATCCCCCCTCTCTCTCATCATGGCCAATTTATTCATGGAAGATTTAGAAAACAATGCCTTAAACTCCTCACCCTTCAAACCTAAATACTGGAATAGGTTTGTTGATGATACCTTTGTCATCTAGCCCCATGGTTGTGACAAATTAGATGAATTTGTGACTCACCTTAATAAACAATCCGATCACATCAAGTTCACGATGGAGGTTGAAAATAATGATATTCTTCCTTTTCTAGATGTCAGAGTCACAAAAAGACCTAATGGATCCTTATCCCATCAATTTTATAGGAAGAAAACCCACACTGAACAATACCTTCATGACGATTCCCATCATCACCCCTCCAAAAAACTAGGTGTTCTAAACACCTTGGCCACTAGAGCCTTTAGAATTTATGATGATGAACACCTAGAGGAAGAGAAAAAGCACCTCCTTAATGTTTTTAAAAATAATGGCTATAAAAAACATCAGGTAATGAAAGATTTTCAAAATGCCACCAAAACACCTAGGAATAAAGAACAAACAAATAATGATGTGTCTAAGGTTTACTTACCCTACATACAAGTAACAACAGATAAACGCGCGAGGATTTTAAAGAAGAAAAACATTGGTGCAACTTTCAAACCCCTAAACACTATTAGGAATTCCCTTAGGTTAGTCAAAGACTCTGTTGATCCCATCGAACATAAAGGTGTCTATATGATCCCATGTTCATGTGGTAAACAATACATAGGAGAAACATGTCGTTCCT